>JBCAUI010415952.1:0-14245 GCA_038406195.1 Haplosyllis anthogorgicola | reverse complement strand
GAATCAATAACCTTAAATACCACCACAGGGTATGTTAAAGAATTAAGAATTGCACAATGTCATTATGAATTGAAGAGTTGACAGCTCTCACCATGAGGGTAATGATGGAAGGCCGGGGCTTACTCCTTGAGGCTCTCTGTCATAAAGACATGGTACAAGGTGTGTTGATGGCAACCACTGGTATCCAGCCACAAAGTGTACACCTGTTAAACAAAACTGAATTCTTGCTATGTTACAGGCCCAATCTGACCACTGAAGAGATTGGGACCTCAACCAAGGGTATTTGTAATTGGTTAGGGCTGCCTGTCAAGATCATCTGCGATGAGGTGTGTGCCGATCAGGTTGAAAATGTAGTACATCACTTGAGGAGTCATACTGGCCTTGACTCTATCACTGCAGGCATGGGAGAAACAAACCATATGCCAATGTCAACTCCCAGATCTCATCTGAGAGAACCTGGGCTTTGCACATCTGCTGTGCATACACCATCCACACCGTGAATGATTATGAGTTAAGAGGACCAAGAGCACCTGTGGATGGCCCAGTGATGCCAGGGACAGGACCAGCTCAAGGTCATTTATTGCAGAAGCCACTGATCCTGCCCAAATTTTCAGGTCACATCCAAGAGAAGGGGACAGTGATGGAGGAGGCTTGGTTACAAGCAGTGGAGGATGCCTAGCAAACTCATACTGAAGAGGCTGTATGCATGGGGATCATGCAGTCTTGTATAGGTGATGTGGCTGATGGCATCGACTATTTACCTGTGGGGTTCAGTGTAGAGGCCATCTTTGTGAAATTTACATGGGTGTATGGGAATCCAGACTCCATGGATTCCCTAATGCAAAATTTCTATTGTATCACCCAGGGAAAAACGGAGTCCATTCCACTTTTCATTTTGAGACTAGAAAAGGGCCTCAATGCTATTAAGCACCAACACCCAGAGTCAATGAGTGATGCTGAGGGTTATCAACACCTTATAGAGTTTCTTTTTCATGGGATGCATGATGAGTTGCAAAATGCATTATGATACAAATATGATGGGAACCCAGGTCTGCACTATAGTGAGCTGGTGTTTGCCACCAGGCAGATTGAGAATAAAATGGCAGCTGCACCAACTGAGGCGAGGGCCAAGTTGGCCATTGCTGATGGCTTTGAACATGTAAATGAATGGGGTAACCCCATAGATGAGATTCAGAAGCAAATAGCTACTTTAATGTCAGCAATAGCAAATAATAACTCCAATAATAAGTCAACTAACAATGGGGAGGTAAATTTTCAAAACTGCAGAAGCCAGGGACAAGAGACTGGTCCAAATGCACATGTTTCAATTGTGGGGAGAAGGGGCACAGTTGGTGCCATAGCTCCAAACCGGTCAAGGACAGCAATAACCTTTCTTTCTGGCCAGCAAATTTAAACGGTTGGCCAGGGGAGGGAAGCAAGGCCAATCCTCCTCCAGAAGGGGTGGCCAACCATCAGTAATAAGTAAACAGGGCGTGCTCACTGGACTGGGGTATCATCACCCCAACCTGTGGATTAGGCTTATGGGAAAAGTGAGTGAGGCAGAGATTCTAATAGATGATAAGCTAAGCCACAGGTTGATTGATAGTGGGGCAATGATCTCAATGATGAGTTGGGAGTATTGTGAGGACCATGGGTATGAAATCAACCCATCAGAACAATTAGTAAGCATTGAGGGTAGTGGGGGAGGGGATGGTCCCTACCTGGGATATGTAGAAGTAAATTTAAAGATCCCAGGAATTAAATTCTACAACCAAGATATTTTAATGCTGGTAGGGCTCCAGATGACAAGGTACCAAAAAAGGGTGCCATTCCAAATTGGTAGTAAATTAATCAGTGAAATTGTGGGTTCCGTTTCATAATATGAATTGAGATCATTGACTGAGACTTATTTGAGCACAGTGATTTCTAAATCAGCTACCACCTATCTGCTGGATGGTGAGTTTGATTTAGAGCAGGTGAAGGGAAATGTAATCAATACCAAAAAGATTGTGGTATCCCCATTGGAAACAGTCAGAGTTAAAGGGTTAACAAAAGTAACAGGTCACTGCAAAAGAGTACATTGCATAATAGAACCTACAGGTAAAAGCAAGGCTTTTATACTGGGAAACACCTGTGAACTGAGACCAGGAGTAACCAGAGTGGATGTGGCCATGTGTAACACATCTATTTGAGAATTAGTCTTGAAGCCAAGAACAGAACTAGGAACCATTGTGGCTGCAAACAAGGTTCCAATGTTGTTGGCCCCTAAGGTAGTAGAACCAAATGTTGACATTAGTGATGATGAGGATGAGGTAGCCTGGTCCAAGAGTGTGCAAATTAGTGAGACTAAATGCAAAGATCCCAAAGTAGATCCAGAACTGATATTGTCAAAAGTAGACTTGTCTGGAATGGCTGACTGGGATCTGGCTGACCATAGAGATGCTCGCAATCTCATTTGGGAATTTGCATGTATATTTTTGCATAATGATTTAGACTTGAGTAAGACCAGTCTAGTGAAACACAAAATTAAACTGACAGACCTGACACCGTTTAAAGAATGGTATAGATGTATTCCACCAAGCTTGTACAATGAAGTCAAGGAACACATCCAAGAGATGCTAGATGTGGGAGCCATCTGACCCTCCAATAGTCCATGGGCTAGTGCTGTGGTACTCGTTAGGAAAAAGGATGGCAAGCTCAGGTTTTGCATAGACTTGGGGAGGCTTAATGCTCGTACTGTTAAAGATGCATAGTCTCCCCAGAATCAATGAGACCCTAGACTGCTTGAATGGAGCAATCTGGTTTACATCTCTTGATCTCAAAAGTGGTTATTGGCAAGTCAAGATGGATGAGGAAAGCAAAGGACTTACCACCTCCACTGTTGGTCCACTCAGACTTTACGAGTGCAACCAGATGCCCTTTGGTTTGACCAATGTGCCAACCACATTCCAGAGACTGATGCAGAGTTGTCTGGGCAATCTGCATCTACAGTACTACATCATATATTTAGACAACATTATAGTGTTCTCAAAAACTCCACAGGAACACATGGTGTGGTCAAGAGCTGTTTTTGAGAAGATCAAGGAAGCACGACTCAAATTGAAACCCTCCAAATGTGAATTCTTCAAGAAACATCTGACATATTTAGGTCACGTTGTGTCAGAAAATGGGATCAAGACAGATCCCAGGAAAACAGAGGCTATCAAAAATTGGCTGTGTCCAACTATGGTGACACAGCTCCACAGCTTCAATGGTTTCACTAATTACTATTGGAGGTTCATATATAAGTATGCACAGGTGGCCAAGCCCCTGTACAGACAAATCTCAGGTGAGCATGCAGCTCTAAAAAATAGCAAGGTATCCTTGGATCAGATTTGCCAAAATTCATTCAATAAGCTTAAAGAATTGTGTGCACTAGTGCACCTATTTTAGGCTATGCAGACTTTTCAAAGCCATTTACACTTTATACAGATGCAAGCATTCTCAGCTTGGGGGCTGCCTTGTACCAAGAGCAAAATGGACAAGATAAAGTGATCAGCTTTGCCAGCAGACCCCTTTCAAAATCAGAAGCAAAGTATCCAGTCCACAAATTAGAATTCCTTGGCCTAAAGTTGGCAATCACTGAGCCATTTCATGAGTATTTGTACGGTAATACATTTGATGTATTTACTGACAACAACCCACTTATGTATGTACTAACAACAGCCAAATTGGATGCAACTGGACATCAGTGGATTGCCAATCTTGCAAATCACAATTTTAACTTGCATTATAAAACTGGTAAAACCAACACAGATGCAGATGCTTTGTCAAGAACTGAAAGGGATACTTTTGATCAATGCTTGGCAGCTGAGGAGGTGAAGGCAGTGGTAGCAGGTGCCATTGCTGGAGACCTTGCCAAAGTGGAGGCTATCTCCTGTAGCTTGCAAGTTGTAGAACCATCCATGGTAGTGTTGAAAGCGATAACTTGGGTGGCTGCCCATGGTCAGCCAAGTCAGCCGGAAAACATGTCCAATGGCACAAGTAAATAGCCAGTTACAGCTGACAGGCCAGCTGGCCAGCCAGATGGAAGTGCAAAACAAATGACCAATGAAGACTGGGTTCAGGCACAAGACCAAGATGAAACCATAAAAACCCTAGTGACCCTAATCAAAAAGAAGATGCTACTTAAAACAAAACTCAAAAAGACTGATGTGACTGAGATGAAGCAATTCATTGGGCAGAAAGGGAAGTTGTGTCTGTGGAGGGATGTTTTATACCGAAAGGTCAAAAGCAACTGAGCTGACCGCAACACAATGCAGCTTATCCTTCCTACAGAATACAGACAAACTGCACTTCTCTCCTGTCATAATGACTTAGGACACTTGGGTCAGGACAGAATGTTGGATCTGTTGTGAGATTGGTTTAACTGGCCTGGCATGATCCAAGATACCCAGAATCACATAAGATCTTGTATGCGGTGCCTCTGTTTTAAAGCACAGCCCAAAAAAGCTCCAATGGAGCCTATTGAGGCTACATATCCTTTGCAACTAGTTCACATGGACTACCTCACCATTGAGGAAACAGATGGGTGGCAAGGATGTCAACATTCTTGTCATAACCGATCACTTTACAAAATACAGTCAGGCAGTTGTTACCAGCGCACAAACTGCTAAATGCACCACTCAGAATTTTTGGGACAAATTCGTAGGACATTACAGCTTGCCAGAAAAATTAATTACAGATCAGGGATGAAATTTTGAGAGTGAGTTGATTAAAGAATTGTGTGAGCTGGCTCAGATTAAGAAAGTACATACCTCAGCTTACCAGCCACAGACCAATGGTTAGTGTGAATGATTCAATCACACACTGATCAACATGCTGGGTAGGTTGCCTGAAAAGCCCAAAAGTACATGGAGGAAACAAGTGCCCACATTAGTACATGCTTACAACTGCACAAAAAGTAGCATTACTGACTTTAGCCCATATTACTTCATGTTTGGCAGAAAGCCCCATCTGCCTGTAGATCTCATCTTTGGTATGTGTCCAGCTGACTTGAAGCATCAATAAGCAGCAAGTACATACAACACCTTAGACAGAGACTAGAGTGGGCTTATAAAACAGCCAAAGAGACTGTCAGAAAGGAAGAATTGCATAATAAGTATTACGACCATAAAATGCGTTCCCAAAAATTGCAAGAAGGTTCTCCTGAAATGAACTGCCTTCACTGGCAAGCACAAGATAAGTGACAGATGGGATAGCACCATCTATGAAGTTATCCAAGTATGGGTTAACTACCAATTGTAAAAATCATGGTTGAAGGTCCCCCAAAATTTTCAGAAAAGTTTGGCATCCTCACAGCATGCTGTACTGCATACTGGCTGAAGTATCCATACAGATTTTAAAATCTTTTGATACATATCTGAGGTTGTGGATTAATCCAACATTGTTTATGTGAAATAAGACCTGATATATCCATAGCTTGATTGAATCATTTCTCAGCCTTGTTCCATTAATACACTGACACTGGTCACAACCATCAATTTAGCTACTATCTGTCAAGCCAGGTCAGCTTCTGTGGTTTGTAGTCATTTGTCAGAGGGATCAGTATTAAGTGGCAACACCAGATTCCGATGCACCACCTTACATTCATCTTTATCTGTCCCGTGGATATAGGTGTTGAAACACCTTGAGTGCAAAATCAATGCTCAAATTTTCAAAAGTTGGACCCATCTCTCATTATTTATCTTGTTGGTTGTTACATTGTGATTTTCTACATTTTAGATCGTTGTTGAATTGAAGTATGTATTCCTTCTCAAGTATTTATCACTGTTGAGATGGTGAGTACATGCATTTACATTTTTATTCACTATAGAAATGGCAGATGAAATGATAACTGTGACAAGGATAAACAGTTCATAGTTTAAATATTTATTAAATTAATGAAACAAGTGATTATCAGAGTAATAAGTGCAAATGTATTTACATATAGCTGCCATAATGAAATTATGGGTAAGACAGCCATGTGGCCATCCAGTCAGCTGAATTGGGTGTAAAACGGGTTGAATTTAGATCAATAAGAGGACGAACATACAACTGGCTGAATGAAGGCATCATGGGCAAAGACTCTGCCCACTCCACAGATACGGAGCTCTTATATGATTGAAATCTCTATGATATGTGCCTGGTTTAAAGATATGCAGGGCTCCATGAGTAAGATATGCAAGTCTTGATGTAACCCATTGGCAAATTATGAACTAAACTCATTGGCAAATAACTTGGAGGGGGCTGAGAGTAAGGTTGTGAAATGCATGTAATTTAGAATTTTGATAGCAGTTAAAGTTAAAATTAAAGTAATAATGAGCAAAAAAAGGCCAGAACAAGATGTAACAAATTTAGAGGGCCATATCAGGACATAGAATTTGGAATTTAGATGTAAAAGAACTCTCCAGGCTCCACATAGCTGTGTGGTGGTGGAGAGGCCTCAAAAACAGTGTGTTCAGTGTTGTTCAGTGTTGTTCACAGCCATGCTCACAGAGCCTGGAGACATCCTGATATGGCCTGTTGCAAAGTGGACATTTGAGGTGGATGCCCAGATGGGAATGGACATGTGACAGTGCCAAGTCCAAGTTGGACTTCAACACATCACACCCTGTGTAATGGCATTGGTACTGCTTGCAGCCCCCTGCCAAGTTGTGCCTCTCCTGGTAGAGGTGCGCTGGGAGCCCCAGCTCTGGCAACAGCAAGTGATCCATGCTGGGGTCCCAGTGCCTCCAGGGAGGTGCTGATGGCCATGACTGCAGTGATGGAGTCGGTACCTGGGCTGGTGCTGACACCATTGGGGTGACCACAGCTGTGGTCACCAGTACAGCAGCCTCAGACAGTGGGCCCAGGTACAACGGGGTGAGATGACAGCACTTTGTGGGTGGTGCTGTGATTACTGCTGGCTGGATGGCTTTAGATGGAGAAACAACTACAGGTGGCTCAATGTCATCACCATCATTGTTGTCCAGCATGATCAGCTCTGTTGACTCTTTGGACTCATAGTCCTCCTCCTCCTCATCTTCTTCATCATCATCTCCATCACCCTCTTCATCACGGTACCCCTGGGATGGATATTATACCATTGTGATGGGGGCCCAGCATGGTGGAGCTGGAATAGCTGGAACAGTATGGGTCTGCAGATGGGTCCTTGTCAGCAGCTTTGGGCAGCTGGACCCCTTGAACCCAGTGCTGAGAATGTCTATGCAGTGCACAGCATCACTCCCTGCCACTGCCAGCTTCAGTTGCTGGACAGCATCAGCAGCAAGGAGCAACCCAGCAGCCCAATGTAATAAACCATCTGCAGTTTTCTGAGACCCTGCAAGTGTACAAGAGTGGAGAAATTTTGAGTTACAAGGTAAACATGGATATAAGGGCATGGCACAGATTAAATTGATGGAAAAGGCTGTGATTGAAATATTTACTGCAGATATGGTGGGGTGGGCATGAGACTACAACATTGGAGTCTCCCACCCCATCTTCTTGATGATGTTGTTGATCTCCAGTACATGCTTGTCAAAACTCTTGGTGATGGGGTCTGGAGATCTCTTGGCTTTTGTTGAATGGGAACCAGGACCTCAGGGTGGGTCCTGTTCTGACTTTCCAGCAGATTCTTGGGCTGCCACAACCCCCACAGTCTCCAGGCACTGCTGTTGAAGCACCTAAATAAAATAAAAATCAGCAATATTCATAAATAGGCATAAACAGGTGCTCTGTGGTAGATTTGGATTGATTGCAGGAGTAGCTGAAAGTCAGAGCAAGTTAGAGTAGCTAAAGGGCCGACTGGCCAACCAGGGACCTGTTTCCTGCCAAATCAGCCATGCAGGGACCAGGCTCAGCAGCTGCTGAAGTAAAACCACAAATCATTGTCAAGCTTGATTTTGTGCCAAATTACAACTGAATTAAGTAAGTATTGGTGGTAAATCTAATAAGTAAAAATAAAATAAGGTGTAAAGATCATTACCTGGAGCCATGGGCAGTTATGCATGTTTAATTCATGCTCTACCAAGCACTCCACTGCCAGCAGGTGGGGTGTCTCTATGTCAAGCCCCTGCAAATAGAATTAAGAGATTAGAAGCAAGTAAAAACTATGCCAACAGTGTCAGTAAATGTCAGAGAGATAATTACAAAACAGAAAATACCTACTGCCTGCCAGAGTGCTTCCTGGTATTCAACTTGCCCTTGCCAAAATAAGTTCCTGCTCTCATGTGAGATCCATGTTTTCCCACTGTCTGCTACCTATCAGCAGCCAGCAGAACTAAACCAGCTGGGGGGCAGTTCAAAGGCCATATTAATAGGGGACCATCTCAATTTTCTTGGTGTTCATTAATTTACAATGGGCTTGATTTTTTCTTGTGTATGGTTGTTTAATTTTGCTTGATTTTGATCATTTTGGTTGGAATAACAACATTTTGGGTTTGTTTTGGCTGCAAATCATTAAAAAATTCCAAAAAGAAATATCAAAATTCATAATAAATTGTAGAATGATGAGACACAAAGTCCCCATTGCACAGAAGGAACGAAGAAAGGTCATTGCATGAAAAGAACCAAGAGTGAGGTCAGTCTCAGCTGAGTGAGCAGAAAATGGACCCAGAGTGGTAACGGTACACCCTGTCCCCATGGGACAGGGTGCAGGGATGAAGGGGGCATTTTTGCATGTCCCAAACAAGGATGGCACTGGGCCACCAGTGAGGGCAGCATCTCTGTCTCCCACAAGGGGCATGGGGAAGAACCCCCAGTGGACTGGGCCAAGAAAAAGGGAGGCATATCAGGGACTTCTGCGGAGGTTAAGAAAAAGGCTCAGGGATTGGTCAAAGCCAATGTTTTGAAAATTGTTGTTGATAAAACTAAGAAAAAGGGTCAAGGTAGGGTGACAACAAAACTAGTAGAGTTAGAAGGGGAAGCTTTGACTTGAAAATTGGTTGAATTGTATGGGAATAAGGAGCTGGTAAAAAGGGAAGCTGAAAGGTGCTTGGTATCAATTTATGAAGAGATACTTCATGGTCTAGTGGATTCTGTTTTAGAAATGGCAGCACCAAACAGACAGCGAAGAAGAACCAGTTGGGCAAGCAGCCATGGACCGCCAGGAAGGGTCAGACTGTGAGGAAGACTGGGGGTATCAAGAGGCCTCACAAATACAGGCCTGGCACTATGGCACTACATGAGATCAGGTGTTACCAAAAATCTGCAGTAAAACATAAAATGTCACCGATTCTGCTGCAATATGAGGACATAGTGCAATTCTGGGAGGGGAGAATGTGATAATCTGAATAAAGATTGGGTTTTTAATGTAATGAATTAGTTTAGTTATCAATTCCCACCACATGGCACCAACTAGTGACACCTGTAAGTGACATTATCCACACCCACACATGCATGACATCACCACAGAAATCATATAAAATAAAGTGCGCACAAACTTCGTCCCAGAAGAAATCCAGCAACTGAGGGGTTCACAACTATGTTCTGATTGTCTCAGGTAAATAAAGTAATTCAGTAATTTAGTATTGGTGATTCAGTAGCTTAGTATCAGCAATTGCACAAGTAAATCACGTACAAGTAAAGTAGAATATATTTAGTAGGTATAATATAGTGGTAATATCGATTTCATGTTAATTGGTAACTCTGCAGAAGAACTGTCTACAATATCATTGCTAATTTCATATTATAGGGTTTTACTCCTGGATTGATGTTTTTCTGCTATAGTTTCCAGTTGAGCTACTATCAATAAATCAGCATTCACATCTCCAATCACTGTTTTGCTAGTCCTCTTTGTCCAGTGTGTTACAACAGATAAACATTCGTCGCAAAACACAAATATACCGCCAGAACAACGTTTGACACAAGCAAATTGTTAATAATTGAAATTATCTTTTCTCGGAATGGCCGTAAGTAAGGTTGTGCTTTGTGTTCATGAAGTCTACCACAAAGAGGCATCAGTTCATCTAGTTTAATATACTTTCTCGCCTATACGTATTTCATAATATGGACTGTGACAGTTAATCAGTGAGTAGCAACTATGAAGACCACAATATGTAATGAGGATGTCAATGTTGAAGGGGTCATCTTTCCTCCATCCGTTTTGCCAAGGCTATTCTAAGCAAGTTGAAGATTTCACATCGCTGTCCTTCGGTATAAATTCAGACCACGGAAAGATGGAAATGTAATGCTTATTTACCAAGTCTGGTACCAAAGAACGAACCTACACATAGATCTACCTAAAATAACAATTCAACAACTGCACAAACGGTAATGTCAAAGTTGCAGATATGACAGGTTTTGGATGTAGTTTTGTTTAACGTTTGTGAAAAATTGATTTTTTTCAACTGCGCAAGCCCTTTTTCCGGCTGCAGAATTCATCAGTACACCCTACGTTTAAGGGTATATGTTTTCAGTCGTGTCTGTCCGTCCATTGGCTTGTCTGGCTGTTTGTCTGTCTGGGTTCTAACTTTTGAATATATTGACTTAGCAACTTCATTTATGGTATGTGGATAGTCCATGGCTGTAGCTAGGCTAAGTTCAAGCATCAAGGTCATCGGGTCAAGTTCTGAGTCACTGTTGCCATTTAGCCTTCATTATTTGTGAGATGAAGGTTAACATTAAGGTCGAGGTAATCGCAAAGTCATAGTCATGAAGGTCAGGATCATATGCAGTCCAAGGTCAAATGTTAAATTTTTGAGGTTTTATTATGGTTTTGTGATCTATCATATAGCGGGATGTGGGTCCTTTGACACAGGACTTTCTGGCCGGTATATATTTTTGGACTATATTTGTTTATCACTGGGTTGTTTATCACAATTCCTGTTAAAAGACAGTCTCTTGATCCCCACATTCAAGTTCCGTAACAGAGTCAATAGAACATTTGGACCAGTTTGTATCAAAATGTCACATCATTTCCATGACTGTACTTTGAAAGATAAGTTGCTGTTCGTCCAACATTTGAATACATTTTGAACAGATATGATACTCATCTTCGCATATATGAATTTTTACATGCGAATCATTGTGCATCTGTCCCTGCTATTGTGGCTAATATGTCTACAGTGTTATCATAAGTAGGTTATTAAGGATCTGACATTACGAAGCCCTTTATTGCTGGCCAGTCGCTCGCAAATGACCCCCTCCATCCAGATATGAATTGTGACATGTAATCAGCCTTCAATGGTACGAAGACCTAGATATGTAATGAGACTGTCATCAATTACTCTTTTACCTTAGCGATTTATGTCGAATAATACCCTCTTGCAGGCTGCATTTGTTTTGTTCTGTCCTCACCTATTCATATCTCACGATTGTTTATCAAGATTTAGTGGACATGGCACTTTCATTATGCTAAAAGCTTTACTGGTTTTTCTATCCTTCGCAGATTTGCAGTCTGACGCTTACGAACATATTAGTATTAATAACTTGTGGGACTCGGGTGTTGCTGTGAAAACAGTATCGGCCTTTTAAGAACAAATGCGTAATGTTCAGACAAATGTCTAGGTCAGTTGATCAGTTGGTATTGAAAGGCTTAGAAATCCAACAGTGCCCCATATAATATCAGCCCACAGATTTTGATAACAGCTGTGCTCTCTACATACATTTAAATCTGTGTATCAGCCACAGTACGTGTTTGAAATTGTAAATCTCGACAAGACAGTTGCACTCCAGCAGACGAATATAAGGCAGTGAAAGTACATGTATGATCATATGTAAGCTGCTTAAACAATTAATCTTTTGGATTCATATGACACTGTTATAATAGACAGCTGATTCATTTTTCATAATTGACTTTCACATTTGAAATATGTTTATCAGTCAGAAACTTATGTAGTGCAAGTGTTAATTTAAAACAATGCATTAAACTTTCAAAGAGAAAATACACATGTATCATACTGTTGTATGTTGTATGCAAATGTATTTTATGCCCATGCAGTAATTTTGAGTAACCGTTTTGTTGCACCTATTGGAAATGTGCTAATAAGTCAATTATCTGAGTCCATTTGGCAAAGAGTATTTGTGTACGTTACCTAAATGTAATTAATGTGCGCATTCATGTCCCTCATCAGATATTCTTTACATGTGTAAATCCGGTTATCAAGTACGCATTCGTTAACAACCAAAAAGCGCGTTTCTCAAGTTTGCCTGTATTGCTTTATAACCCGAGCAGGAAAATGAGTTCATAACAGGTTATCAAAGCAGCTTTTCAGGTTGACAGAGTAAGCCGGGAGCATTGTCAAGGTTTATACTCAATTTTATATGTCCACAGGACATGTTATTAATGTCGCTGAAATAACATTAGATTTTCTCCTAGTCTCAGACAATACAGCTTCTTTCTTGACTTAATCTGCTTGATTGACATCATTTACCGGGGTCGCTGTAAGGCGCTCAGTCTCCGCGCTTGAATCAATTAATAACACCAATTAAATGCCGACATGGTTTGGAATTTAAAGAAACTAACCCGCAGATATTCAATGTTGGTAACTACACGCACTGGAGACTTTACGAATTAGTAACATTCAATATGTTAAAATGACCTTGCTTTCAATATGGCAATGATACAATTGGCAAAAGAAGAAGGAGAACTTATTTTGAACAGTTAAAAACTTAAATGAATGTAAACCTCAATTTCTTTGTCCAGTACCATTAGCTTCCCACGTGATGGTTTGCCACAGGTTCGCACATTTGTAGTACACAACCAGGTTTACACAAAAACACCCTCTTGTCAGTCTTGATACTCACAGACTGACTAGTAAAATTGAATATGTCTTGGCTTAAATGAAAGGGGCTCACTAATTTGAAATGGTGCTTCTATTACTTTTTATGTGGATCGCCTGACGGGAAGCTTGTTGTGACCTGTGAATAAAATTGTCTACTTCAGATTAATTGTTTGAATCGATTCATTCATTGTTTAACAGAAGGTCTATGTAAATGGTAGCAGTAGATTGTCATAATGTACACATAATGTACGTTACTAAATTTACTCAGTCTTGTATTTATCGATTTCATATTCCAGGTGCTTCATACTTTTGTTTGTCTCGTAACCGTGGTTTAACTGGGAATCATGTATTACACAACAGCTTCTTGGTTTGTTTTGCGTAAGGTAACAAGGACAAAAAGTCACAGGTAACTGGGCATTCTCAAAATTGAGAGTTAGATTTAACATATTCTCAAGAATAACATTATGTCGAATGTCTCCATCCCAGGTCATGGTAATAACCCATTTTACACGTTATGCCAGCTCACTTTACTTTACCTCTCAATTGTTCTTTATTAGCGTTTACATTTCCTCCCATTGGTGTTGAACCTCCTTTGATTTTAGTAAACACGAGGATTGTGCATGCCGCAAAATGAAAAATTTCGAGAGTCTGATTATTCTGGTTAATTTCTTGCCTGGATTTGGTTAATGAATCTGTATGTTTACAAAAGCATTTAATTTGGGTTCTTTGGAGGTTGTGCATCATTTTGGAACAACTCTGCCCAAGATTGAACATCGTCATCTGCTTTGGTTTCGATCATAATAATTATAGTAAATATTTGGCATAGATCCCCCTGTACACATATAAAAAGCAGAGATGTTTTCTTAAAAAGATGTATCAGATTCTTCGGTTTTTGTAATTGTTGTTTATGTCTATTGCAACGACAATTACGTAGTATTTACGCGATAAACTAATTCATGATTAGTAGCTCAAAATCATTGAATACGAACTTTGCATGAGAAATTAACTTAACATTGTGCAGGGTCTTTCGGTCGCTTTCTTATATGGCAGATTGACTGTGACAGGAAAGCTTTTTACCTTGAGCTTTTTACGAAGTGTTAGATGTAAACTGTTACATTTACCATGTCTCAGACACTACTGTCGCCGTTCTTGTACTTGAATAACTGAGTGCACTTTGGGTAATGTAGAAGAACAAATTCAGTTTGTTACTGCCAAGGTGGCAAAATGAAACTTCAGCGCCTGAAATCGTTGGCAAAGTTGTAAAAGTTTGGTACGGATGAACGTGCTGGGTCTGCACAGGACAAAGCAACGGGTATACTGCTGGTACCTCTGGTTAGATTTGAAAGCAATTTCTTGCCCTGTTTGTAAACATTAGTGGTTTTGTTCTTCCTACACTGCAATGTACACCAAATTCCCCACTGACTTTGAATACAAAATGTGTATTATCGGTAATTGGAGACAGTTTCGTGGGGGGGGGGGGGGGGGGGGGGGGGGGGGGGGGGGGGGGGGGGGGGGGGGGGGGG
>JBCAUI010415841.1:0-14248 GCA_038406195.1 Haplosyllis anthogorgicola | reverse complement strand
TTGCAGTTTGGCAGCCATATTTATGTTTTTCATAGGTCACTTATTTGGGATTTGATCTTAGACACTTCATTTGTATTGATGTGATATTGTAACCTATATTGTCTTATAGTTTTATGATAATGCCAAATGAGCTTAGGTCCATCAGGACCTATTTTTTAGCTCATAATAGCTGGTGAATGTGCATTTTGATGGGTACAGTTGGTTGGAATATGATCAGTATTAGGGGTCTTTGTCCGCCAACTGGCTTAAACTAGGTGTCTGGGGACCGTGCATGGCATGGTGTCCGTGAATTACATTACAATACACTAAATTCTGAGCCAAAATGTCCACGGATGGCATGGTGTCCTTGCGAACGATGGTCCGTGCAAACGGGGTTCGACTGTATTTGGACTACATACTACTTTATTAAAGATATGTCTTGATGGACATGCAGTATTACCAAAAAGTGAGCAAAATGCAGTGCAATCTTATTGTTACTATTTATATTTAAACTCTGGCTCTTTTTACATGTACATTGTTGGCGTTTTATTTTTGCCAAAGAATACAATTTATAAACGTTTCTCGGTACATATGATACAGACAAAGAGTGACATATTGATAGCCGAAAATTCAATTACGGATAGAGTGGGGAGCGGCAGTAGACCCGACGCACTGGCTTAATTCCACGCGGCATGCAACACAACCTCTACTGGGAGCGTTGCGTCTATTCCGATTTCTTTTCACTTGTCGTTTACAGCGTTTATGGGATGTTTAATTTCCTCTCTGTATACGACCAGTGTGTACCGAATTTTGCTATATTGTACCAAATTGTCAATCGCTTCGTAAATATTTTATAACGAAGTGTACTGAACAATATCGTTGCAATAAGTGATAGAGATACAGATTCATGTTTGTTTCGGCCATTACGTTTTGTGTATATATTTAATATAATTAAGTTTTTAACTATTATGCCTAAAACCGCAACATCTAAATTCTCTGGTCAATCGATAGGAAATAAGGGTGATTCCGAACTAACTTTAAATCTGCGCGATACCGTGGGCCCTTCTCAATCAAGACGATATTCAAATCGATACTAAAACTGTTACGTTGACGGCTGGCACTACACCTGTGTCACTAGTCTAACGTTCCTGGTCTTACTTGCCGCATATAAATTTCCACAGCATTTTGGTGCCACTGTTTTTTTCACCAACGTCGTTAATACAATTAGATTAATCTCAATTACAGATAACATTTCACGTTTCTCAGCAACGGATTTGTAGGTAGCGTTGTCAGCGCTTCTCACATCGTCTCCACCACTGGTTTATTCGCATTTCTGCTTTTCGATTCCAGCTTATGAAAACACATTCTGGGATTCCTCCCACCCTTTCCTGCATCTCCTGCTCCTTCTGTAATTGACAAAAACGCTACGATCACGAGAGCTTGAACTGTTGGCAGCATGTCACTGAATGGAAACTGTAACGATTGAAATATTGGTCTATCAAAAGGAAACTACATGATGACCACAGCGGAACCACATATGGTCGTGGCAGGATTCGTTCACGGTACTAAACATGTTGGGAATAAGCTTGTCACTGGTGCAGTAACTGACGTGTGTATTGTCCAAACAAAATGGCTTGTGCCATTTATACTCAGATTAAAGCTCTCAGCAGTTTAGCGCATTCACATTCAGGGTCACAAGTTACAAAAATGGAAAATGTGGATTGGTAACTTCACGCTACAAACATTTTGTTTTCTAATATATCAATTAGCTGCTTCTAACTTTGGGCAGTTACTGTGTATAACATACATGACATGAAGACTAAAATTAGTTTGATATTATAAAATCAATGTTATTGTATTTTCATTGAAATAAGTTTTTACGAACTGCGTATTCTTTTACACCGAGGAACAAACCATCTATTATGGTGAAATGATTTGTGGCTTTTTAAGAGTTTCTTCTCTAGAACTCTTATTGAATTTTAAAGATGCTTCGCATTTTAAAGTGTTTCCACGATCATTCAAATTTACAATTTTTTCCTTTAAGTTGTCATGTTAAAAACTTCACTTCGTGCATTGTGTCGTGATATTTGACTCATTTTAATTTGAATAAGATATATATACTTCTCTTTGCGTGTGTGATACTGACAGATGCCTCTCCTCTTAAATCAATTCATGTCTGCGATTAAACTTTAATATTTTAATCTGGTAATTGTCAAACACAATGGAACAATCTTTCATGTAACAATACGTCTCTTTTTGGGGGGGGGGAGTGATCGGCTGACAGTGACGGGAAATAACAGAGAGAACGGGATTTGGGATGGGGTGTGAATGACGGGAATCTCCCCTTCCCTTCCAACCTACAACGTTGGAGGGGGGGGGGGCGGTTACACTGAGGTAATCTAAAGAATGACAATATGTCCCAAATCTCAATGTCGACTGACTTGTACAAATTAATTCAAGATCTGTGCCTCCTAACCTTTTACGAACCTAGAAACCTTCCTGTAATCCCGGAGTTGTCATTTCCAATGTTACTGACTGTATCATAATTACAGACGACGTGTAGCCACCTGCTTTAATCAGGTTTCCAGCCTTCACCTTTCTATTTAGACCATTCGTGTTAAAACCTTTTGTGAAATGCTTTTAATGCCGATTACTATTTTCAATGTGAAAAAATGTATTTTCATGCACTATAGAAATTTGAAAGGTGATGTAAAAACTATGTATATTACATTGCTGATTGCTTCGTACAGCCTGAGCTCGGATTCCACCAAGCAGTCATATATACAGTAGAATCTGTCTTGAGCGACACCAAACTTTTCTAAGCCAAAAGTGTCGTAAAAGCCAGGATGTCGCTCAAAGCAGGAGCATTTAAACTGGTTTAAACCATGTTACTTCTGTGGAAAAAGTGTCGTAAAAGACGAGATGTCGCTCAAAACAGGTGTCGTTCAAAACAGATTCTACTGTATGTCCAAATATGCTACTGTTGCATCACTGGTTTTTATCTCATGAGGCATTCCAAACAGTGTCATCGGCCCCAGAATTTAAGAAGCGAAGCTAGATGGAGTAACTCCTATTTAGCCTTGTGCAGAGGACCTTGTAATTTCCATCAGAGGTTCATTACTTACATTTCATTTTCCTGCGACTGTTCGTGAAAATACCTGGAAAGGCTACTTATAATAAATCCATCAGATGCCCGACTTTAAATGATTCGTCCTGTTTATTATCTTTGTTATTTTCATTCAATATTCTATGAAAATGGAAATACAGTTATATACAACCTGTAACACGTTGAAAACTTTTCAGTTGCTTACATTTTGCAAGCGGAAGTCATCCTAATATAGGCTATTCGTCTTCATATTGACAATTCACTATTGTGCTGTTTGTCTTCAATTCTCGATTAATGTACCATCAAGTCTTCCTAGATCCGATACAGAATTGCCAGTGATTACAAATCTTTCCAGAAGTTTTTTTCTGAAGTCTGCCAATAAAACAAATGCAGACGTTTAAGCATATACAAACGACGTACTGATATATCGCATCGGCAATGTATCTTATGTTTCAAATCTGACTATAATTACACACAGCGAATACAATTTTAAGGTGCATTTAATACCTAGGTGGCAATGTATTTTTAGGTTATATTTTATCCACTGATTCATTTCCTTCGCCATAAAAGTAGCTTCCTTGAGAGGAATATCCCTATTTCGGTACAGACTTATATTTGCACAAAACACGGCTGAAGTGTTTACATTCCATGACAGAGCTGCGAGGTTCTGGATATCTTAGATCCTTTATTATTGGTGCCTAAACCCTTGCACTGTATGCATCTCTTAGATAGTATATTTCACTGCTTTTCAAATGCCCGCAGAATGAACGGCAACTGTAAGGATACTTGCTTCTTTCCGTTATCTAAAAGACAAGTTATGCTCAGCAATCCAATTATAGATAATTCAAGAAAGCGGTAGACCGTATGCACTATCTCAATTCCACAGTGAATAGCGCGATGGCAAAAGCCGAGATCTGGGGAATTAAGTGTGTTCTGATTTCAATTGGATAGCTGTTGTGGAGTCTTCAAAGATCTTTTATACATGGGAGCGAAGCGCTATGTTCGACGAAATTACGTTTCAAGAATTCAGAAGTAAATTTGATATGGATTGTCGTACAATCACTCCTGGAAAGAACTAAGGGAGGGACACAATATCGATATTCTTGCACGCGGTGTCAATTAGGAAATGGTAGATAGATTTAAGTCGTGATTCATGGTCTCATTTTCGTCTTCAGGGATTGCTCCTGAATAACAATGTCACAAGTGATTACTCGGTTATCACATTGTCGCTTTGAAAGCACCTGTGACCTCACTTTTGGTTGTTTACAATACAGCATACCTAACACAAATATTCCGTTCGCACACGCGTTTACTGCAACATAAATATTCTTCATTACCTACTGAGAAGTCCACATCTCTAGCGTCTTAAAGAACATGAGATTACTAAGCTAATGGAGTGAACATTAGTAGCGGAAATCGCACCTTGCCTACAGGTCAGATTAATCTCATTACTTCTAATTTCTAACTTCGTGCACTCTTGAGAGTCTTCTACGAAACATCGTCCCATTGCTGTTTTCGTCAGCTTGATCCATAAAGAACTACACAAAGCACTGGGAGTAGCAAAAGATAAATATTCTCCACCGATAGGAGCTACGCTTATCTTTAGAATCCGAAATACTGAATACTGATAAACCTCGCATTGCATAGAATTTTAGCTGCACTTTCAACCTTCCATCGACAAGGTTGTTTCATTCATTCCAAACCAACCTGCGAAAGTGAAACTTAACAAAGTACCAATTCTTAAAATGCAATATTCTTCTCAGAATTATGAACAACTCTCTTATGTTGAGATGTACTCTCTGTCACAAACTTCATAAAGAAATTTTGAAGTGATCAGATAATTCCGGTAAATCAGAATAAAAGTTTCAAATGAACTCCTCTGCGCGTGATGTATTAACAATTCCTATCCGAAAAAGGGTCAATATATCCAAAAAGAAGCTGACAGAATATCCAATCGACAAATACTCGTTGTACGTGGTAGTATTTAAACCAGACAGCTCCATGTGTACAAATGATCTGTGAGACTAAATGTTCAGCTTCTATGTATCGGATTGCCTCCAATATTGGTTAAACAGCTTCACGAAGATTCAAAATCTACTCTTTTCTACATAATCTTACAAACTTGTGTGAAATACTGATATAAAAAGTAACTGGAATGAATAACTGGATTTATCCTTAAAGAAACGCATATCGTTTATTCCAGTGGTGTTCAAAGACTTCTGGTCTTTCTTGTGTTGCCTTTAATCATACCGTTTGCCTTGTAAATTGAAACGGCAATGGAAAACTTTTCTTACTTTCAAAAGACTCTAATCTATGCTCTCGTAAATTTCTGAATATGTAGTGGGAACCATCCAGGACCCTTAGATCTGTGTTATCAAATGCAAGAAGCAAGGTCGTATTTTCCTGCCTTAAAGTACAATCATCTTCATTTAGCCTTGCACAGGGGCGCTGTAATTTTCATCGAGTTCATTACTTGCACTTCATGCTAGAGGTTAGCATAATTGTACACTGAACATACGAATTCTATGTATGTCCTTAAAATTGGTGCTCTCATTTCCAATACCTGGTCGACAATTTGAGGCCTGACAATTGAGTCTTGGCGAGTAGGTAAAAAAAATGTATATTTTTTCCAACCTTTTTGTGAAATTACCACCATTTACATTCATGCCAATAACGAAGTGCTATGGCAAAAGTCTAATGTTTCTATTAGGTAATCGTCTTCATCAGTGCGAGGTGACACTGTTTGTGTCGATTGTTAACAACACTTCCCCAGACACTACGGCAGATTGAAAGCTTCCTGTGATCTTTTGCACTAAAACATTCCAATAGTGATATCAATCGCTAGTTTCACGCTACTCTTCACATTCACATTCTCAGTAAAAGACTTGAGAAGACGCAGTTTGAAGATGTCTCAATTTAAGAAATCAATCTTAGTTATAGACAAGGAACATCGCACATTGTCCAAAAACCAAACGCTATTGTTTTGAAAGTCATACCATTTGAGGTTATTTTGCAAACAATTCTGTCAACAACAATATCTATACAATTCATACGACATGAAATTATGTAAAATAAAACTAAATTCTGTAAAATAAAACTAAAACCTTACTGCAATCTGATACTTTATATTCAAACCACCGCTGCATGATGGGTACCCAGGTAGTTACGAAATATTGTAAAATTGAGGCAAATCTTTTACAGACTTCCGCCTACAGAATTACGGTACCACTATGGGCCAATAGACGGACAAAATCTTTCATTCGGAGCCCTGAGAGATTCGTTCGGGATGTTCTCGCCAACATGTCAATATTAATAATTGATGTAAGGCTTGCGTAAATTTGATTAAGTTGTCAGCTCGATGAACTCAATATCCACAATGTGTCAGAATCCTTGTGAAAGTAATGACAATAGTTTGTTGCTAAGAAGTGTTGATGGCAAGCTCTGCATCCAAACAGTCGTAAATCTGTAACTTACCGAAGCTTATGGACATTCTGTATGATATTGGATGCAATAACACACCACAAGAAATTGCCCAGACATTTGGGAAGCCATAAACAGATACAATGAGGTGGGATGTATGGATAAAGATAACACGAAATCCGGTTTACGAGGTACCACACAAATATAAGTACTTACAATATGTCTGTTCCTACACGCGGAATTGATACTGTTCCACAAGAAAGGTAAAGTTGTTCTTAACCCCTGACAAACGAACTTTGAGTGCGAACTGATTCTGTGATGTTCAGATACACACAGGACCAATGCCAAACATGTTCTGTTCTCATTTACCAGGTACCAATTTCGTACCTCGATATGGCAAGGTATGTATCAACGGGACTTGTCTATAATCACTTAGGCTGGGATAGGAACCCTTAGCCTTCCGAGTCAGAAGGTAAACACCGAATAGACCGTTCCTGCACATTACCACCCCACTCCCGCCTTTAAATTAATATTCTAACCCAGGCAAACTCCCCACTGGAATATGCCGGCAACAATAACATTTCAATTTGCCACTCATGACTTCCACCTAACAGAGAATGACAACGGAAATGTTTAACTTATCTTATTAAGCTGCAAACTGACTTATTAAGCTGAGACAAACTGACTTCATTAATCTAGCAACTGAAATAGGATTATGATATATGGGACAATGTATCCCTCTTGATTTACCAGCACAGATCACTAACTCGAGTGTCAGGTTGACAAGAAGAGATGTGCACTGTAGCAGCAGATGTCCACTGTAGCAAAAATTTTCGTCTGAGAACTTCACCGAGTTGCCAAAAAGCTTGGGGATGATATATTGCGTCTATCTCACGACTGGCAGAAAAATGAAACTGCGAAACTGTTAGGCCATCCACACAACTGGAGTATATTATCCCGATGAGAAGAGAGAACCTGAAGATTCAGTCACTTCATTCACTCCCACACGACCGAGATCCAGAGTGCCAACATCCACCATTGAGATTTCATGTCCATGAAAATAATCCGAGGAAATCTTTCTTTTCCTGCTCCACGTAGCTTTCGTAAGAGAATTTCTTCCCTTGTCACAAAGTACCTTCTTTCCACGTTTAATTTCCTTGTACTCTGAAATATCTCGGTTATTGCTTTGTTTTGCCTTCTCCGGAATTTCTCTAATAACAGTCGACACTGAAAGCTTCCTATTGTGGAGTACTCCTAAGCAGATAGCTTTGGTCTGTTTGAGGATATACATGTCCCTACATCAAGCAGCTCAGGGACTGTCCTGAGGAGTCTCTTTACACATTTGCCAAGTCCTCCAGGAATATCACATAAACCGTAACACTTAAAGAGTATTGTGTATTTGCAGTAGTGGATCTCTTTAGCTGATTAGAATACTGATGACCCACCGTCCCTCGCGTTGCTGGCTTTCTTCTGACAATGCGATGTTATTTAAAACCCAAGGAATGCAATGCCTCATCAATATCGCACACAAGAGCCGAGGAAATAATTCTTACCACATTGAGAACATTCAGGAACACATCTGCATAAAATACTGTCTCTACAGGTTTGCATCCCAAACGTGCATCAACAGACAACACATCATGGCCAGATACGAAATCACCATGATTCACAGCCACTTTCCACCGAATTCCTCGGTGATTTAGTACGTCCTATTTCATACTGCATTTGATTCCGTTTTACTGTTCTGGTTGTCTTTAAAAACATCTGCGTCGATATTTACCAAACAATCAAATGATTCAATGATGCAAGTAGTTTATTATCGTGACTGTTGAGTCGAAAGAAAGAAATGGAAAATTGAACCCATTTCCATTAGTTGGATGAACTCATGCGCGTACCAATCTCCGTAGCATCGAACCAACATCGGAATTGTGTGGCAACACTATTTACAAAATACATATCTCTATTACTGTGTCTCCTGATTCATGTGTAGTATGGTCAGACGTTCAGAGTACTTTTTGTAATACGATTTCTCCTAAAAATAACGACAAATGTAGGAAATGGGGAATGGTATGCACGTCACCTGCAGAAGTCAAATAAAAGACAACTTTACAGCTCATCTGAAATATCAAAACTCATGAGAGACATCAGTCTCTGCAAAGACAGTGACAAATTTATTGTAGTCTCATCAGCATTGATTTTCATTCAAATTCTACTTGACTCGCTAAATGAGAATTTCTGAGGACATCGCAGGTCAGTGTCCATTTCCTTACAAACTTTGGCAGATCCAATTTTATATGTCACATACAGAACTTCGCGGGGATCAGAGGAAGCATCATTCACTGTGTTCACAACATCCACTAATACTAATCGACCTTTGTGGAGGGCTTTTCGCTCTCTCTTCCCATTTCCGTTGGGGACCATCAGCCATTCCTCAAAAGTAGAGGATTGCCTTCAGTAATGTTTGATTATTCATAATTGATGTAAGCTGCCCGCAAATTTGATTCTTATGTCAATTGCAATATACTCGTTACAAAATGTTTCACAGTCCGTGTCAAAGACACATGTAGGGCCATTATGTCCCTAATTCCTCCTTACGGCAAGTTCACAATCAAAATTGTCAAGAAATCTATAAAAGTACTGACTCGGGGGCATTTTTCCCTTGTACACTAATACGTAGTGACGCAAATGTACCTGGCTGAATAATTTGATTATTATCCTATATCAAAGAAATCAAGATAAATTGTCACAATATACAATATATGTCCGTGTCTATGATAATTTAGCTCTTCTTCCAGTCCACATTTAAAAGAATCTATCTAAAGGTCGTATTACGAAGTAGACCGATTTCATTTGTCTTTACCCATGCAGACTCTTTTGGTTGAGTGGTCCAGAAGCTTATCATGATGTGGTGGATTGAAGGCTACTAAGATTTATGAGTCCCTTATGTCGTGAGAAATCCCTGTTGACTTTAGCACTGCACGGATCAACACCGGAGTGTCATGTTAACATGTTGAGATGTCACCTGTTTCTATGGTCTCTGTTTTGAAATGCTACCACAATGCCAAAGCTGTTTTATCGTTCCTGGGTTGACTTGCTACCATAAATGAACACACAAATGTAGCCAAATGGCGAGGCACATGACGACTCGTGATAGATTCAATTCAAGAAACCAAAGGTAACCTCCCGGCTCTATCTGCATAGAAACTAACCATTTAGCATTTACTTGAATCAAAATATACATCAAAAGTGGCCATACGTGGACAGCTTCCATATTAAAAGGCAGTATGTGAAATCATCTTAGAGAAATAGACTGGGGTCTCATCTCACGTTTTGCTTTACTTATATGTAATCAGAATCGGCTGGGCAAAACTGATGCTTGGTTTACCACTGAGTAAAGCTGTATCTGTGAGGGGAATACATGATCAAACACTAAATACAACTCTGCCAGATGAGACCCCAATTAATGGACCATTCACAGAGAAAAAGTCCTGCAGAGCTTAGACCAGAGAGCTAAAAGTGTACTTACCATCTGCAGGCCTTTTTATGGTTAATGGTTTATATTGACATTACTGTAAAATGAGAATCACATTGGGTTTTTCAGTGCACGACTGATACGGCCTGCAAAAATATAATCCGTAAAAGCAACGTACTAGACTGCATCAAGAACCTTCTGCAGTCCCCAGTACTTAAACATTTATCTCCTTAATATAGTAGTAGAAATGTGCTGTCAAATATCTACATTTCAGCTCATATCTCTTGGCATAAAACTATCTGGTCCACCGTTTGCATTAGATGCCTCTGATGCATTTCTATTTTTATTGGTAATACAACCCTGTGACGAAATCGGATGGGCAAGACATAAAAAGGCTTTCAGAAAACTTCAAGTTTCTCTTTTATTACATCTAAATGTCAGTACCTGTTCTCTTCAAAAGCCTCTATTTGTGTGGCCTCATCGTTCGCATCAATATGAATCTTTATGTAGCCGATCGCTCTGGATACAGATTACAAGGCTTTTGAATGAGAAATACCATATAAACCCTTCCTTAAACTCAGCCGCCGTAATCAGCACAAGATGCCCTAAAAGGTTTTCTTTTGAAGAAGGAACATAAATAACCTATGCTAGTCAGAGGTTTTTAAAGTAACTTGAGGTAATGATACATCCTTTATGGATTTTCAGGGGAAGGAAGCTCCCTAAACTGCGGCTTCAAATGCACCGGATCAATTGTCATTACGGAAACAAGAAAGCAAATTACTTCAAGCCGTGTCGATACTGGTGCAGAGATTGCTAAATCAATGCTAATATTCCAATACGATTTAATCTCCGTTTACAATTTGCTTCCTTGCCAACGAAACTGCATTTCTCAGTCAAACGTCCATACTACGGGAACCCGTGCTTCATCTGGTATACTGAAGATGTTCCCAAAATAAAATCAATAGACCTAAAAAGCGAATACTTTTTAAACGGGAGCAAAGACACCGAAACGGTGAGTGCAACATTGGTAAGTTCAAGGCATCTTCAATGGTAAAATATTACCTAATTTTGTGAAAGAAAAAGGGAAAATTTTGAGCCCTGCGAAAGCAGAACATTATCACATCCAAGTAAGTGGAAGCTGTGGTGGGAGTGCTACATTCGTGACAATGTCGCTCGTTACTCCGACAGAGAAGATGAGCCCATCGTCTGAGAGTAAAATCAGTTCCATGTTGAAAGTTTTACCTTTCTTTTCATTGAAGAGAATACTGTAAGAAATAAATATCAGTAAGGAAGTCAGCTTTAAATTGCAAAACGCCGACCCGCTCCAAAAACTGCTTTTGCAACAAATCTCCGAGACCTAAAATCTTAAATTAGAATGTTACTATTAATTGTCATGTACGGTTATCTCTGGATAAGAAAAAACATGCTTGTGAGGTTATTGACAGCCATGATGCATTACGACACCATAAAGATAAAATAAAAGATAAGATAAAAGCTTCAAATGTTACTTTTTAGTACAGTAGCCACAAAGGTCGACATAATTAATTATTGTAAAAATGTGATTGCTTGACTTACCTTGACCGTGTCCTTGGTTCTTTTAACGAAACCTTTTCTGTCGTGCAGCTCGACATCGTCTATCTTGAATTTCTTGGGGTTTCGTTCTACTATACTTGCGAAGAGTTAAGGAAATTTCCAGTAACAGTAATTAACAAGGATTTTACGGATAAAAAGTACACTGATTTTTTGACTTTGATATCTATAGTTATCTATTGTCACTCAAATCACTTAATTCATTTACCTCTCGATGTCTTTTAAGCTTGAAAGCCAGCAATACATCCACAACATATTAAAGTTCAGTTTCTGCATCTTTTCAGCGTAAAAATGCTACTACGATCAGAGCAATATAATATCTATTTTCAGCAAATACTGTGCATGATCTACTGACATGATGAAAAGCGTTAGCATCCCTGACAATGTAGATCAAAATTTAAACAATGCATCTTAAAGGTATTCCTAATCCATTTAGGTCCACGTGTGAAATATCGTTCCAACCCATTAGAAGAAATGCCTATTTAAGGTACAAATTAAGAAATCGATAACTCCTGTCCTCTTGCTAGTTAATTCGAGATAGCGGTCCATGAAGATATACATTAGCATCTGTCTGTTAGAATGAGGCGCCTGTCCTGGATGAAAGCTTCTGATTGTCCTCAGTACAGTCATGTGTGATTCTACATTGAATTAAGACTGAATGTGACTTACATTTCCTATTTCCTGATAAATCCTACATTTCTAAAGAGCAACTCTTTTAGGTTGAAAGGGATGGATTTAAATGATAACTTTGTCCCTCGGGGAGATAAGCCTGATAGGTCAAGCCCGTGACCTTCTCTGCAAATGGAGAGGACCTGCTTTGCCTATTTTGTAGCTTGCAGGAATGTGAACAGTGAGATTGTTATTCTCCCTTTCGCCATAAACTTCACATCCTCAGTTAAGTGAGACTGCATCCCACACTACCTTCGCTTAAGGCTTCCCGCAGTAAATTTATCACATTATGGAAAGCTTTATACTAGACAACACAGGATTAAGATAGTAGACCATCAGTATACAAAACACGAATATGGTTTAGATTTAATACATGAATAACAAAATTACCTCATGTCTAGCGATATAAATCGATATGTTTGATCCTACTGCGTCTTTTCTTTTTGATCTTAATGCCACTATTCTTAACCCATAACTCCAGAAATGTTCTTCGGTAGATTTTACACATGTATGGTCACATCAGTCAGATTTTTACAGTTCAATCACCGTGAGGATTCTCTCGATCACACCGTTCGCCTCTTATGTAGGGTTCAAAATCAAATTACCATCTTCTTTATACAACCTTCACAGAGTTATATTTTCGTACTGTGCCCGACTGAAGCCCCAGGGATTTTTCATTCTATTCTACCTGTCTCCTTCCTTTCTTAACACAATGCCCTGGCATTACCTGCTGGCAACACAGCATGTTTCTCTGTAAAACTAGAATTCAACCATCTACATAATTTCATTGCATCTTTCATCTAGCCATGATATAAAAAATTAATGTGAAATGTTTCCTTTCCCCTTTACTGCATAAATAGTACATGGTAAAAGTGGTGTTTCTATTAATAATAAATCGTTCAAAGTATTCATATTCTATTAGTTCGTTTTATGTATGAATATGAATAAGAAACTACAGAAACAGTACATGCACTGTTTGATCTGCACACAAAACCTACAGCGGCAAAGCAATCGGCCTGATTTACACTTCAAAAGGCAACACAGCGTGGCATAAAATACAGAGTTATATCTGCTTCATTGAAACACAAGGAATAAAAACTTCCATTAGGACAACTGGCTTGTAGAAAACACTGGCATATAAGCATCTTCAAGGTTCAATCAACTAAAATAACAGTGGGAAATTCAGTTACGATTTTCAGGGTTCTTAGTGAGAATTAAATTAATAGAGACAATAGGAAGCTCCACTGGCAATTCCTTTCATTTGTTTCTATTACGCGAACCTTTTGTACTGCCAGGATAGATTTGGCGTAACATTGTGTGTTAACGCTTTGGAAATTTTTTGCTCAACATTTTATGTAAACACTGTGGATTTTTTTTGTTACACACATGACACAACTCTGGTAAAATTGCTTGCAATGACACAATAGAGTAAACAATGTCTTTTCTCGTACAAAAAATACCCCGAATCAATTCTCTTATTGTGACACAATAGATCCTGCATGAAAAAGTGTGCTCTGTGGTGCAAATCTATTTCACTGAAAAGATATCTTCACGATGTACCATGCACACAAGTTAGAATACAGGACACTTGCGAAATGCACTTAGAAATGTAATGAAAGTTTCAGATCTGGGAAACAGTTATTCGTGTTTCAACAGTTTAAGGTAACTCCAGGGGCAGCATGTAGCATTTGTCACAAGAGGTAAATGGCTGACTTTATTACACTCTTGTTTCCTATTCTACCCCTGTAGAGGTATGATCCACCTATCACATGTAAGGCAACCATGGTGAGAAAAATTAATGAGCCATAACAGTTACTGTCATCTGGTCTAGTAGGGGTTACTTGATTTTTACAAAGAGTTATAAAAATCAATTTGACAATATTGGGAATAAATTTAGTTCTCATTTACTTAGCCTAAACTTTAGTATTCTGCAGATCTACATTGTATTAAAATTTGACATAACTTCACCACCTCTTTATTGGAGAAATAGCAAATTCCCATTGACTTCAATG
>JBCAUI010415730.1:0-14248 GCA_038406195.1 Haplosyllis anthogorgicola | reverse complement strand
TCCCAGAGTTAGGAATAAAGCCAATATTTACAAGAGTTCAACAAAATAGCCTTTTCTCTGCTTTGTTCATTATACACAGGTCCCGACACCCTTCGCAACTACACCTCAGATGCAACCACGCGAATTGCACAAATACGACACTAGAATAATCGGTTGTTACGCAGGGAAGTGTTGTATAATGCAATTATCTGCCCAATTAGACGAATACAGTTCATTTGAGCTGCAAACTTTCACTGATTAACTTCGAGCCTCTGGGAATCCTTAATCCATTATGACGTAATGTCCAGCTGACCTCCAAGTCACTTTGTCTCTCAACTGATAAGATTTACTGATGACCATGTAATGCCCTTCTATGACTTCCACTTACCGTAGGGCAGTACATTAATCAATTAACAACAGCGGTTAAGTGAACTTTGGTGATGAATTAAGCACCTACATACAAACGACAGCACAATGCTTGTAATTCGCATTTACTTTCAGATGCGGTGTATACAAACTGCTGTCTCATTTAATTCATTTTTAAATCACACCCGGCTCAGTTTACGAACAATAGAAATTCCGGCTGTGATTTCATGAGCGCAAATCTGATTTTTTTTTTTTTTTTTCGCTGACAAATGAAAATAAGGAAATACTGAACATTTCCTCGTGTGTAGATCCATTATGAAATGCACTGAAATCACTTGTGAAGTCTTGCCTTCGCCTGCACAATTTAAAGGCATGATCAAGAAAATCCTATTAAATTTAGACTAATAGAATTTTATGCAGATCCAAAACCCGGCGCAGATTTTGTATTTTCTTAGATTTTTATCATATTGAGTAAAATTGTAACTCTCGTACAAAACAAAAAATCTTTATTTTTCAAGTTTAGATCAAAAGGTATGTAAAATAGTCAGATATGCCCCAGACACATGATTAATAATAATCAAGTTGCATTTTAAAGTTGATTGGAAAATGTCTTTTCCTTCCTCGGGCATGATTCATGTTCCTCGTTTGAGTGTAAATCAGCCAGCATTCTGCTAATAAGTCTGACAAAGTGACAACATTACATCCCTGACGATTTATGGCTCAAATGAAGACAACAGCTTTATTGCTTTTAAAACCGGTTTTGCTATTAAACATTGCATAGCATAAAATATTGTAAAATCATAACTGTTCAACTGGTCGCAGCAATGAACTTGGATCTTTGGTATCCCGTTTAGACTGCCTAACCCACAGAATTTCAAAGAAGGAAATAATTGTTGGATATCAATTCTTTATCACACCTTTCCCCTTATTTTATTCGATGAGTTTTCTTAAGCTATTGCAAGTTGTAACCCTTCTGCACCCTTTACACTTCACTTCATACAAATTGGAAACTTTCTTTTCTTAGTTTATTGTGAGCATGAAAACATATTCTGTTCTTTTTTTCTTTGGGAAGCAAATGTATCTCCCACTTTGAAATTGGAAGGAAGATTTCGAAACGTTGCAGTCTCAGTTAAAAACACCTTGCGTGCTAATCGTTTTGCCACTGGCTACTTTGGATTACATAATTCCATTTTTGAAATAAAACAAGAAGGCAAATAAGGGATTTGACTATTGAATAAAGAATACCATTCTTGTCCGCAAAATCTTTTTCCATTAATCTCTTTCCCAACGAACACACATTTTCCAACGTTTTTACTGAACAAACTGTATTGAAAGTGGACGTCAATTCTCTAAGTAGACCACATAATAATTGTGAAATTCAGATAAGGGCCTCTCCTGATAATAAGCTGTCCTAAATTGTTTCCAATGAGAGTTATTGGTCATCAGACAGACTTTTATGGCTCCTATGACTATACAGTTGTACACGCCACCTACGTTGCTCTGGTGACAGTTAAAGAACCCTGTGTTTTACAGGGTCCATAAGATGTAAAACTCAAGTAACCGCAGTGTACCTGCTTAGTACGTAGTGACACTGGTTGAGACAGGGACATTGATGGTAGAGTCTCACCTCGGAGACCCGAGCCATTGCTGAGAATACAATTTAATAATGTAGTCACATCCTTAGATGGTATGATACGGTAAATAGCTTTAGATTTAAATGGTGTGATCAAATCTAAAGTGTGCCATTCTTCCGTTGTGAAATTTATAACATAAAATTAGTCTTTTCGAGCTAAAATATTAAGAGCTTATTTTAAACATCTTATACTGCATTTTTGAGAAAATTACTGAAAAAATAATGGTAAACTATTATCGCTTTGAAACTTCAAAATCTGTTTCTATTCAGCCAGTTCTCTTTCTCAACCGTGACCTTGTGCCCCCTAACCCGTTTCATGATCACGTTTGCTTTATCTTCAACTTTTATTTCAATCAGATAATCTAGTCATATTTTAATGTATGACATGAAAGACTTAGTCAGTAAGTCAATTTTCAATCATCTAATGTTCTAATGTTAATTTATTTTTGCTGTTGCAGTTGGGCACCACTCTAAAAGTATGCCACATCCAAATCTTAGGAGATTTGAGACATAAACTAGTCAATCAGAAAGGATCTAATCTCATGAACTGATATTGATACTTCACAAAGATTGAGCAGCGGATAAGATATTTATAGATGGTCACCTAATAAATACCCCCAAAAATCTCCCACAACCCTCCCCCCCAAACTGTGAGAGATGAGGCCCCTACTGAATGCAATTGCAATTGGCTCTTTTGTTCGTGCAGCGCGATTACGATTACTCAACTCAAATATAACCACCAATGAGTATAACAGTGGCTATTAGTGTAATATTTGCATCGACTAATTAAGGATTACCGCTGCATTTTAAAAGGATACAATTTTATATCTAAGCTGAGTAAAAACAAAAATTGACGTTGTGTCATGCATTGCAAGAAATTTCATTGTTTCTAAATAAAAGATTACAATAAATTACTATTATTTCGTCCTATGATATCAGTTGTTGACCGAACTGTAAACATAATACTTTTCGCAAATTGTTCATCTTATTCCTTACAATAAACACTGACTGGTGTTTTCTTCTCCACTTATCTCATAAGTGCTTCATCCTTCAGCCGCACATATTCAGACCCTCTACGAACAAATTCAACACTCATAAATACTAAACAGTTTGTTGACATTCGTCCGAATATGGATGAGATTTCTTTGGCCTGAGTGTGTGGGAGTTTCTTTCGTGACTATTTGTTGTGTCCTCTCCAAGTGTAACGCATCACAACACGAATATTTAGCATTTTTCTTCTTTAATCGACCCGTCCGCTTTAAAATATCGAACATATATTAACTTTGTCCATGCAGTCCAAGGTATTAGACATTCAGTGATTGTCTTTGTAAATATAAAACAGACTAAATTGCATATTTTGCTTGCGATATCAATAGTATATCGTCACAGATGGCCTTCAAAGTATTGTCTTTGTATGCAAAGTAATACCTTTGTCAACTATAAATTACAAAATTGACTATTGTCTTTAGTTAGTGATAACTTTTAGTCTTACTATGTATTGTTTGATAGAAAGGAGATTAATATAAATTACGCCCAATAAACATAAATCATATTTTACGTGATTTGGTATTTACGCGGTCACTAGTTTGCCCAGTGTGAATCAAATAGAGCTAACAGCTTTAACAACGTCTGTAGTATATTATCTGCAGCTTCTTCTTCATGTCTCTCACATCTTCAGAACCATCCAATTTATTTGAGGAAGTTTCAATACTCAACATCCATGCAAGTTTTTTGTGTAAAAATAACGATGACTTCCCTTTCCTGACAAGAATTTGAAGTATGAGTCTCACAGTCTCTGCTACAGCATGAATTAAACGAGGCTGACAGAGTGATGCCATTCGTCTCTTACGCGGTAATTGCCCAAGTGCAAAATGCTTCTTTGCACATGAACAAACACTATAGAATCTCAAGTTGACATAATATTGTTTTTTATATTGTAATGCCTATGGTTATGTCTCCTGGAAAATGTCTGATTTTTAAATTAAAAATGTCGTCTCTGAATTTTGCCTCAAGGGAAATTAGCGTCTTGTTCGACATCAAGGAATACTATTCAACTGCTTTTAAGGGTTTAATGACATAAAGTACAAGCAGTTCATCTGCACACGGACGCACGTACGCACGCACGCACGCATACAGACACACACAGAGGTGTCTTTGTAATGAATGGAATATTCTACACATCCTTTCCAACTTTTGTCATTTTATTACATTTTCCATATTTCTGCTGATGCATCCTGTGTGTATTTGCTTTATGTTCCCGAACTATAAACTACAGTGACACAGTAAACGTGACCAGCACGAGGTTCGCTAGACAAGAGAAGACTAATCTATAAGTAACCTCAGGTGCGAGATGTCAGTCCACCTAGTGATATTGTAATTGAGGCTGTGGGATGTTACTGGGCAAAGTCTTCTCGAAAGCTTCACCACCACGGTGTTGGGCCGGCATTAGGAGTATATTTTTAGATCGTACCTTCATAGGCAAGCCTACCGTGTTCAAGTGACAGTTAAAGTGACCAGAGTTTTATGGCTTTCATTAGATATAAAATAGTAAGTCGCAACTTGAGGGTTCTCTTTCATTTTGGACAACTTAATCCAAAGCTATTTTCTTGCAAGTCTGAACTGCGTCTGAACGTATGAACTTCCAACATAAAATCAAAATAGAAGTTTTATCACCTCGTTTTACGTTTGAGAACCTATGATAACAGTAGAATTCCATGCTTTTTTATGGGAAGAGTAAGACCATGCTGGTATGTTGCCAAGCCTATTTTAACATCCGACCAAAGTCCAGGCTACCTGATAGGTGACCCTTCTTTCTGTGGCGGCTGTTTGGCTGCTGCTCTATTTTGGTAGTTTTTGTGCAGTACACGGAATTCATATCAGAAGTTTAGCAATAGTGCATCAAAAGCACAGCGTGATATTCTCTCGTTCTCTCCTTTGTTCTCTTCGTTTGCAAAATGATACAATTTCTGTGTACTGTACGAGGCAGAACAGCAACCCTACTGGCAAAGTGACTGTAGAGGTCCAGTATATTCACGCGGTTTTAGGTGCAGGACAAAAAGCCATTGTTTCAATACCGACATTACACCTGCATAACGTTGATGTCGAAAGTGTCAGTTTTTAGGACCAGTTTTGAATACAGAACCTGACACACTGTCCTGAGTGAACATAGTCGCTTTAATGTGCTGCATGTTTGGAGTGAATGTGACACGGACCTAATGCGAACAACTGAATTCATCCCAAATGTAAACATTCACTGATTAACTTGCAACCTCTGGGAATCCTAAATCCGTTTATGACATAATATCCAGTCGGCCACCATGTCAGTATGTCTCCTAAATGCTATGATATATTGCTCCATTGAAGATGCTTTGATCTCATACCATTGACCTCCACAGCATGGCTTTACACTATACCCAAAAGCCACCCATTCATTAATTAACGGAATCAGATGGGTTAAGTTCAATAATCTTCAAAAGCCATATTTGTGACGAAGTGGTGCTCAAGGATGCATCCCATTTAGAGCAAATGGGCACATTCCAATTTACTGTAATGAATCAGGTAAAACACAGAATGTGCATTTGTAATTAATCCTTCTTTGGGACTCATCAGCTGATGACTGGTCGACAATCACCGCTTAGCAATACAGAACTCAAACAATGCAGGATGAACATCATTGCATTGCTCTTAAATTATCTGTTTGACTTTCCATTCAATTATTTCGGGCATGCATCCATGTGGTTTAATGTTTGCAATAATCATCTCATTTCATCTTATTTCATCTCGTGACATCATGCATTGAACGTAAACCACATCGTTGTCAACTGCGCCACATTAAAAATGAATCAACGTTTTATTTGCGCAAAATTTTTATGTCTAAAGTGCAGCATGTAAGTGCTTTTAATTCACCATAAATACTTATTAAATTATTAAAACACATTGACTTGACCTTCTCTTTCATATAAAAACATCTCTGTATAAATGTCAAATCAATCACAATTGATTTAATGTCCATAATTATGGACATTTCATTCATCTCAAATCGTCTTTATTGCTCTCAATGAAACTTGAATCCTGTTTACTGTATTAGTATGATACCGTAATTATCTTTTTAGTGATTATTGCCAACTGGGACAAAGCGTGCATGCTTGTTTTATTTATGTTTTTATATTAATACAAGGAACATAATTTTTTATCTGATCACATTTATGCTTTGTTATTCATGATTGTGATTTTACGAATTAATATACAATGAGGGAATATACTTAGATACACTTAAACAAAGCTACAGAATAAAATGTGCATTCATGGCTCTTTCATACAACGGAAATCGCCCGTGATTTGAACTTTTCCCGAGCTTTCAAAGTCAAGGAAACATTTAACCACTCCCTTGTTGACTTGGATTCATCGCAACATCCTGATTGTGTAATAAAAATATTCCTTAGAACTGAAAATAACATTGTAGTGTTGCAATTCCAACAAATGAACCAAGTCACTCCAATATCGCGATGTTTTCGTTTTGTGTCCCAAAGACGGTGTTATGTATGTGCTAGTTACCAAGAAACAAGTGCGGATTGAAAATATGCAGGTTAACTTGTAAGCTGAATATGGATGAAATGCTTCGACCCAGGAAAACATTTCTTTCATAAACATCTCCGCAAACGTCCCATTTAATTGTATTTCATCACATCACAACCGGTTGTTCCGCCTTTCTCTGTCTTTGCTAGATTTGCAGAAAGCTGTAAGTAATTCGCAATAAATCTCACTAAGCACCAGTGTTCTTGTTCTAGTTACATTGCTTTATTTAGAATATGGAGATCCCACCCAAGAGATTTCTAGGAATTTCTTGGGTTAAGTTCTTCTGTACATTCTGGTGAATAATGTCATTAGTACGGTTGTGAATATTGTAGTAAGTAGCTAAGCCTAGGTTGCGTGTTACTGGCTGTCTAGCCTGCTATGTACTGCTTAGTAGGTGTTATCTCTATGGTACCCTGGGCTCTAATGCCCTCTCTGCCTAGTTGTGGCTGTTAGCTAGGGGTGTTAGGGGTGGAGCTTATGTGCATAGCCTGTAATATCCCTGGCACTAACGCAACGAAACTAGCAAGTATTCCAGTGCTTAAAATTGATTGGATCAGATATCGAACACTGAACAAAGTAACATTACATTCAACATCAACATCAACAGTGACCTTGGAAAACCAAATAATGGTGTGTTGTCAAAAGGAGTATGAGGGCTGATTAAATTAATGTCTGCTATCTAAGACAAATTTGATTTAATATCAATATAGTAGAACAAATTGCCACTGTTTCAGTTTACATTATCTGGATTATTATTCTAAAATAGAGAAGAAATTTAATGTTAAATAAAATGTGTTGCTGGGTGGAAGGTCACATCCTAATGCCAAATGGGAAAATGACCGTTAAAGAGTATGGTGTTTTATTACCTTGCTTGCGAAGGTACAGGTAAAGCTTTGGCAAGAGTCAGAAATGAAACCCCTTTTGCAAGTGAGACTATCTTAACACTGTAAATGAAAAGGAACATACCACACATCGAGGTTCAGGTCCATTAGGACCTATGTTTGTAAATTTTAGAACACTCATCGGGATTATATTCGGCACTGTCTCTTTGTCCTTTCGAATAACTATGTGGTCTTCGGCCTAAAAAAAAACCTTCTGTTTCATCTAAGATGGCGCACATAACGACATCATAAAATACAATGTTACCAAGTTACCACATGACGTTAGAAACGGTGTTATAATTTGTCACACTCACATTCGAAAGACAATAAGCAATTGTCATAAATAATTGCCAACTCGTTTTAATATTTAACACATTTAATATAGTATAAAATTAAATGAGAATATTTTATTGTTTCTCTAGGGCTGACCCTGAAAGTGAATTTCGAGATGTACTTGCTGTGGTGCAACCAGATGGTAACGTGAGCTGGGTACCGCATCAAATCTTTAAGTCTTCGTGTTCTCTTGATGTCACTAATTTTCCCTTTGATAACCAGAACTGTCACATGTGGTTTGGTTCGTGGACCTATCCGCTTTCAGAAGTAAGTAAAACTCACGTTTATCTTTCTTACTTGTCAACTTTACATTTCTGTATGCTATCAAATGGACAAAGGGTTTTACCAGGATAATACCCACCAACAGGCACTTGTGGTACATGGCTGACCCATAGCTCATTCCATGTCGTGCTCATGATTCGTTTATTTAGCTGATTGAGAATGGAAACTGACGTTTTCAAAATCTTTCGGTTTTATTACAACGAACCGTTCGTGCCGAAAATAAGGAACAAACGTGCCGAGGATTCACATAACATAAAATTTATAACATTATGTTTGTTGAAGCATAAAAAGCGAACCGCAAAAGATGAGGACATTTTCCTCTTAATGCTTCTTTATTTTGGGAACACTAGGAATTAACTCTAGTGTCCTTGCAAAATATACAGCCTGGAATTCTATTGCTCCCAAATTGATATGCAAATACACTGCTGCTATTATATACAATATCTAAAGGTGTATTATTTTACAGATCGATATCGTGTTGGCCTTCGAAAGTGGCATAGATTTATCCACCTTTCAGTCCGATTATCTGGATTCCAGTGACTGGCATATCCAGAATACAACTGCAGGAAAAAGAGTTATACCACCTGGAGCCAATGATTCGACATATTCTGTTATCACATTTGAGATAAATATGAAAAGGAAACTTGTATTCTCCAGTTACATACTGACATTGCCTTGTGTTTTCCTTGCTTGCCTTACATTAGTGGTCTTCTGGTTACCACCGGACAGGCCAGACAGAACAGCATTAGGTATACTGACTTCTCTTTCGTCTTCTTACGGATCATGTGTATTCGTTATCAAATGTCAAAAATATCGCTAGATCTCTAGGTCTTCACTTGTACAATTTGTTTTCGTAAAAGTTGCTTTTAGTATTTTTATCTTTCAAATTTTAAACGCTACCTTAATATCTAGTGAAAACAAGTGACATAATTTGTGTACGAATGTGATTGCAGCTATGAGCATATTCGCCAGTTTTCTCGTTTTGCTGCTAATTTTGGTGGAGGCAGCACCCCCAACCGCATCATCTGTTCCCGTCCTAGGTAATAATGTGTGTGTGTGTGTGTGTGTGTGTGTGTGTGTGTGTGTGTGTGTGTGTGTGTGTGTGTGTGTGTGTGTGTGTGTGTGACCGGCTTGTGAATCGACTACATGTGCAGTATTTCGTACATAATATTTTATAGAATATATTTACAAGAACTTGATTATTAACCTTAAGTATTGTCTTTTCAGGTGTTTATTACTGTTTTAATCTGGTCATCATTATGGTAGCTGTATTTTTATCAGCATTGGTAGTTAACGTCTGCAGAGCCGGTGAAACTAAACGCAAAGTTCCACGATGGCTCAAAAAGGTATCCATATTGTTTAATCCATATTTGCGAGTTGAGATGTAATGCGAAACTGACGAAATCCAGTCAAACTAACGGATCTATTTTTTCTTGAGTTGTTTCCGCTCTCAGCGATAACAGGTTAAATTGCGTATATGTAATTTGTTTTTAGATGCATATGTATAAATGTTTCAGCTTACATCTAATGCCTGTAATAAATTTATTGTTGAACATCAGTAGCAGCAAAAATTCGATAAAATTGTGTTGACAAAACATCTGTTTCTACTAATTAATAAAGAATGTGTCCACGATATGTAGAAAAAACGCAATAACAACAACACTGAAGCAATCTGTGTTTTGCAGCTGTGTATTGACTGGATTGGAAAAGTATTATTTGTGCCTACAATGTCTCAAGAGACGGCGGACATGGAAAGTGTCTTCCGCAACGAAGGCATGCGGCTTGATCCAACATCCCAACAGGAAACCCGAATACTGGATTACACGCCAGAAAGACTAGTGCGAGTGACGCAGTGCAATGGAACATATAAATCTACGGTGGAACCGAATGAAAGCACTCATTTAGTGGAGGGTCAAATGAGGGAAATGAGAAAATCATTGGCTCATATTAAATCTAACTTAGTGGAAAAGGCAGTGACAGAATATAATAACAGTCAATGCATCAAGGAGTGGAGGGACGTATCACTGGTAATGGACAGAGTGTTTTTTATCATCTACATTATTCTCATCGTGGTGTCTTTAATAACCTTGTTTCCGAGGCCTAGGTAGGTCGTATTACCTGATACAAAATACTCAACAACTGGTGGAAAAGGCAGGTGTAGCACCAGACGTGACCTTTGGGATCACCGCACGCAAGCAAGAAAGAGCGCATGCAGGCAAGAGCTCCACCCTGGCTTTAAAACCCTTGGGGAGGTCACACGAAGTCCAAAACAGGGGTAATCAGTGGCCCCACAAATGGACCCTGGTCCAACAAAAAATTTAAAAACAAAAAAACCCCAAAAAACTCAACAATGTACTTGTTATCTTTATTTTTGTTTTCTGCTTGTTATACTGTTGTGTAGGATTTTAACCCAAATCATGTATCACGTTTTTAGATTTGAAAACTCTAACATTAAAGGTGTCAACTCTACAATTATATGGCCACCCATATCAAATTCTACAAATATATTGTTAAGCCACTTTAAATTGAAAATCAGTCAAAACAAGTTTCAATAAAACAAAATATATCCCGTCTGTTGCTTACAACGATGTAACATATAAGAATATAAGTCCAAGCAAATCCTGACCTTTTCTTTTCATTTCAATTGTGGTAGATTAGGTCGGCAAAGTACACTTGTCCCCGGATATATCGATATTTTTGGTGCGAGAAAATAGCATCGATATAAGTGGGATATCGATATAAGTGGAACAATTAACATGAGGGTCTATTAATTAGGTGCGGAAAAAAGGTATCGATATAAGCGGGATATCGATATAAGCGATATCGATATATCCGGGGAGGAGTGTATCAAAATATCAGGGGACAACTGTAAATAGTGTATTGATTAAATGTTTATTATTCACTACAGACACAGTTATTCTGTCCTTAATTTAAACATCATCACACATTTGTTTGTTTTGTCTTTTTACAAGATAGGTCAAGATATTGTGTGCGTGCTCATTTATGCAAATTAAAATATTTCAAGAAGCACACAAATTTATGCAATGGAAGAACTCATAAATTTATGTATCGATATTGTATAATCAACCAAGCACACAAATGGTTATATGCAAGTAAAATATCCAGCTGAACATTGTTAATATCTACTACATCTCAGAAGCAAATATGTAGATTGCAAACCGTACTACCTGCGCTTCTGGAAAGCTTTCCCCAAAATACGTGGGGATCCAACTAACGAGCAAGTGCCAGCTCCAATTAAAACAGAAATGACTGACAACCATGGACCTGTACAAGTGCACAAAACCAATATCTACAAGTTCTGTAGCGGTCAGTCTCAAGGAAGTAGTGACCACCCACAGTTCTTATAAATCATGTGGGTTTCTGTGTATCCTGTTTACAAAATGTGTATGCATGTGTTGCACATAAAAGATAAGTTCATGCTTCAGATACGAATTTATGCAAGCTCAAGAATCTAAATTCGTAAAACTATTACATGTACGCTGTTTGTATTACCCGAGAAAAGTGTTCAGGTTCAGGAACAGAACATGTAACTACTAAAACTGACTTTTACCAGAAAGAAGCACTTTTGAACAAAAGCATCCAAGGAACCGTTTCTCCAGGCGTTGAATCAGATCTGGTCGGATCATTTACGGATAAAATCATTGTTTTCTTGTTTTCTTTTGCAATGAGATAGTAGCGCAGGAACAATACCCAGGCCATTCCTAGAGCACCTGTAGTATCAATGTATAAAATGTTAATGTATAATTACGAATTATATCGGTGTAAGAAAGTATAAATAAAACTAATAGCTTAGTTCGATACATGACGGTCACATATTATTTATCTGTATCCATGCAATTTTTAAATATTTTTACCTGTAACATAGAAGACAAGTGGCCAGCCATATCGTGCCAGCAACACCGATCCTAAGCTTCCTGATATTAGAGTTCTAAAACCAAATCAAAGTATTGAATTAACTGAGAAAATGGCACAGCCAATTGTCGGATTATTATCAAAACTCTGCACAAGTTTATTATCCAGGGCAAATAAACAATTTTACAATTTCACGTCAGACATTCTTACCCAAGGTATCTTCCAGCAGCAAAAGTTGAAAAGGCACATGTGCGTTCAGCCTGTTCTATCCTTGATGCTGTTAAACTACTTACTGATGGGAAAACCACACCTAATACAATACCAAATGATATTGCCAGTAACCCTTACTGAAAGCTCTTATGCCATATAAGTAGTAGAAACAATACTTGTGACAAGTATGCAAAGAACAATTACAAAAGGAAATGTAATCCAACTAGATACATTTTTCTTACGTCGAAAAGTCTCCATTACATGCATAGAGCGGTTATTGGAAGAAAATGCCAACTTTTTGCATTACATTTCATTGCACTTTTGAATTTTCAAGAAAATGTTTTCCAAAAATATAATTGCTTTCGGTCAAAATATCAATGCTCATAATTTGGGTTACTGGACTGTTTAATTGGAGCAAGATTCAAATTATCTAACTACAGTTACTTATATGTATACCTACCCCAAATGACCACCTGAACAGGATGTGGCAAAACAAAATGATCTGTCAGATTTGGGTACATTTCTTCCAAGAATACTGCTGATGGACGGATAGTGTACACCTGACAATAATGTTAGTGGGTAAGTTGTAGAACAACAAAAAGCGGAAACAATCGCAACAAAATATCATTACAACTGACAATAAAACTAAATCTAAAGAAAGATATTATGTTAATTGTTACACGTGTATTAGATGCTTTGTTTATCCAAAAATGTATCTAGTATCATAAAGTGCATCTAATCTCCTACAATCTATTACCTTGTATACAGCCCATAAGCACACGACTAAGTACGACAAATGACAGCAATGTCGCTTTATCTGGATAGAGATATACGAGCCAGGGCGTCCAAAAGGTCAACAGACTCCACAATACAACGGATACAGTCATAACTCGATCTCCACCCACTTTGTCACTCAAGTAACCGCCTACAACTTGTGTCATCGTGTAACCCCAGTAAAAAGCTGATAGCATGGAACCCTAAAACATAAAGAACACGGTTCCGATCACTTGCATCTTCGGAATCTTCTCAACGACTACAACTCTGAATGGTAGTGCAATAAGGAGTCAGTTTACCTTTTGATTTTATGCTAATTGACTTAAACTGTTTCAAAAACAATTTGTATAAGAAAACAGAAACAGTGCATATTGTCCTTCTATTTTCTGCGACCATTGAAGAAGGTAATGTGCCGCTTTTACCAGCAATGAGACGTTTCAGACCCTATCTATCATTTTAACGACAACGATACTTCATGAGTTGTATGGTACTTACAGATTCTTTTTTATTCCAGTTGAATTCGGTTGCTATAGCAAGTGTGCATAATGGCATGGCTGTTCTCGCTGCATACACTACAGCACATCCACAAAATAATGTACCGACCCATATTCTTTTCTCTGACCTAAAACACACACACAAGTAAGTAAAATGGGCATAGCAATGAAGTGAATAAGATATCGTCGGTCATATCATGCCTTGGGATACTAGATTATAACAACGTTGGCTTCCTTGAAGGTCCGTTAACTTTCAATATTGTGTACAGGAACATTCAATAAATGTAAACTTCTTCAAGACCACTGAAGCAGATTATCATTAACCATCTACAGATTGCAGTCAAGTTCAATAAATCATGTGGATTCCGGATACGAAAGCATAAAGGTGACTCAAGTGACCCTATTCTTAGGATCCACTACTACTAAAACCCACTGGGAAACCAGCGAGAAACCCCCATTCCTATGTTACGTTGCGTTACGTCGCGTCACGTCACGTCACCATCTACGTCACAGGTCTGTGTGTGGACTGGGACCAAGGCCCGGCTTAATAATTAGATATGCAATGCTTCAGTTCCCGTAAATTTTCAGTGGACTGATCCAAAGACTTCAATTCAAAATATGCTGGTCGTATTTACTGTGGATGCAAGATTGTTTAGGTCTTATTTCAGTTACTATCCTATTCACTTTACAAACAGCTGACAAGTGTAACTAACCTGTTCCAATATCTTCCGCTTGATTCGTTATCTATTGGCTTTTTCAGTTCCATATCTGTTACAGGGTTCCCACTTTTCTGCACTCACAAAATTCCAGGATATTTCCAGGATTTTTCCAGGATTTTATACAAAATT
>JBCAUI010415619.1:0-14249 GCA_038406195.1 Haplosyllis anthogorgicola | reverse complement strand
TTGTACAAGATTCTAGATTCTTCATAAAGATTCCCAGTTATTTAGCAATATTCTCGAGAGAACTCGAACTCGAACTCGGAACTCGGACTCGCCGTATCAGAATCCACCTGAAATTAGTCACTGACCACTATCAGTTATTTTACTGATAACAGTAACAGTATAAAGTCCCTGCCAAATCTACCTAATTTCACAAGAATTAGGAAAAACCTAGATTGTTTTGAACTGAAGTGATTAAATGAAAAGTTTAAAAGTCTGAGGTCTAATTGATTCTTTATAGAATGTGCAGGGGTGTCTAGAATGGAAAGGAAGAGATTTGCTTTGCATTAATTGGAAGTGGTAGAATGGGCACCATACACTTTAAAAATCTTCTGCTAAACGAAAGAGCATACGTAAAATACATTGTCGAAGACACGAACACTACAAAAAATATGCTGTACAAATACAAATTAGAAGATAGTGTAATTGTGCTTGATGCAGCCAATGTTCGTCGCGTGTATGAAGATGCAGGGTAAGTATACTACTCATCTTATGATGACTTTTGGGGCTAGTACCAATAATTCCTGTCCAATTTGTTATTTATGAATTACATAACTAAAATTAAGTGTTCTTACGATCTGAACAGGTAGTACTTGAGGTATGATTGAGTTTTTTTTAACAAAACGCATACATAAATCTCTCTCATGTCTTAAAAATGAAATACAAAATAACAAATTTGTACAAAGTAAAACAAAACAAAACTGAATAATCTTACAAATAAATGATATTACACCTTAAAACTGGGTCACAGAAAAATCAACGATTATCATTCTTGTTTATATCTTGTTTATAAAGTATATACACTCCTCCCCGGATATATCGATATCGCTTATATCGATATCCCGCTTATATCGATACTTTTTTCCATACCAAATTAATAGACCTTCATGTTAATCAAATTAATAGACCTTCATGTTAATTGTTCTGCTTACATGATATCGACATGGTTAATTGGCTGGTAGGTGAAGTACCTGAAACAGTGTACGCCACTGGACACGCTTCTCACCCTATGTGGCAGGAAGTGGGAGACTTAGATACAAGTACTGCTATGTTGAAATATCCCAGATCGGGCGTGCTAAGCAATGACTCTGAATAAGTTGCTGATGTGAAAGTTTGTGACTGGTTAGTGGGAGTAACAAATGACAAAGATATATTTTTAATGTACTTTGACTGAGTACTGACTTATTATCACAATAATATCCTTACGTCGTTTCCATTCATAAGTTATGTACACTTTTTATGTATTACTGCCCAGTCTCAATTACGTTTCAGGCTTTTGGCTCAAAAGGTGTCTTGCAATCATACAATAGACGAGAAATGGACTTGGATTGGGACAACTGAATGTATACAGAGTACTCCCAGAAATGGAGATTTCATGCAAAGATAGACTATGATGTCGCTTATGGACTAGAATTAGAACATTTTCTCAATGTATTAGGAGGTAAGAACATCAAACCATTATTTTTGTTTTTTAGACGTACAGCTCGTGATCTACATTCGTAAAAAAATCCTCATTTTTATAGTGTACATATCTTACTTTTTATCTTAATTTTAATGAACAAGGCAAAGAACTGTAGAAGCCTGCAAGGAATCAGTGAAAACAGCCTTATTAATTTGTTTTATTTGAATATTTATTGGCAAAATAATGCTCTGTGGATAATAAAATAGCATATTAAATAAGTTAAACATATTTGAATATTTTAAACGATAATGAACTAACTGCAGTAAGTTCCGTCCAACATATCCATGTGCAACATGGAATTCGTTGATGTTTGCTCCGTCCCAGACGTTGGATGTTCTTTTGTTTTGCCATCAGTGTTTGAATTGTCCATTGAAAACATATAGGAGTTTCGACTTCCTTGAGTAGAGCTTTGAAAGTAATCATCCGGCAGTGCATGTTCAAAAGACTTAGCTTTATCCATGTTTGATTTGACCTGAGGAGAGTCTATGTCAACTAATAAATCACTAGTGTCATCAGGTCGTCTACCCTTTGAAAATTCTAAGTTATCCATGCTCTCCTTGGGAGCACTAATATTTAGATCATATGAATTTGACATTCTAGCTGGAATGAGTCCCATTGTAATATCTGAAGTAATATCTGGTTCAGCTTCCAATATCTGGAAAATGTTATGAACAGATGATCACTGGTTGACTATTACTGCAGTAAAAATGGTCTTATTGGATACATTGGTCTTATAGCATGGCCTATAAATTTGTAGGAATAACTTTTAAGTAAAAGGATTGTGTCCCACCTCAGTTTCAATGAAGCGTAAAGAGATCAAATTAGAAAACAACAAGAAATGTTGGTTACCTCGGGATTTAATAAAGTTGATTTTGCATCTGAATTATCTATAGTGCCACCGCATTCTGTGAGCAGAGTAGAACAACTGTAGGCCTCAGACAGCAGAGGTTCCTCCTGTGGGTCCATGCTGTCCACATGATGGTGACCTCTGGATACAGTGTTATCTCCACTGGATTGGTGATGGTAAATTTTGGTTCCCTCATTTGGTTGTTCCCAGGAGTGGTGGCTCCTACGGCTGCCTGGTCTTGCAGGTCGCGTGAGTACCATTCCTCTCGTGGGAGCCCTGCGCTGACAGCAATGGTCACAGTGCGGTCTCCTGCCACTGGACATCGACGACTGGCTCCTACAGCCGATACTGCTGCTTCCTTTAATGGAAAATAAAACGTCAAAAATTGTCAAGACATGGTTTTGACTTAAACGCCGACAGGTTATTAAAGTTTATCTCAAATGCAGATTAGTATTAACGAACCTATACTCGATGCGGTACTTCGACGTGAACTATTTTGGGGCAGAGCCCATGCTAGGGAACCAAGGAGTGGAGTCTCGGCTTCTCTCCCGTCGGAATCGGGGGACAAAGGTGTACACTGCTCGCATACTGCAGCCAGCGAGACCGAAGACGGTACAGAACTGGTGGTTGGTGACAACATTGATGGTGAGTACATTCCTGCCTGACTACCACTCGACCTTAAACTCGGAAATCTAAATTTCTATTGAAGAAATATAAAACATTACAACGGTTCTCATCTTAATGTGTCCAAAAAGAAAAACGAGTATCAATATCAACATAGCGTACATTCTATTCTTTTCAAAGTCAACTGTACCGATGAACTGTCAGACAAAGAATGGTAATTTCATACTTTCATTTTTGCTTTTCAGTAAAAGTCAACACAAAATTAACTTTAAATGATCCAACTACTTTGTTTTTACCTGTTTAGAATCGGGACTAGATCTCAGCGTAGATTCATCACAGCTTCGTGGGCTACTTGCTGCCAGCTCTGGTGTAAAACCACTTGTGCTTCTAGACAAGTCAAGAGGCGTGTCACTTGTCACGCTATGAACGGTGCGGGCTACGATTAGAGAGTTAGATCTTATGATCTTGTTACAGCATTTCAAATTTAGTTACACACATATTTTATGCTAATCCGTGAATTTGTAAATCATACTATTAACACATTTTGGGTTGGAATCTGCCACGTGCATGATTGACTTAGAGAGAAGCCTTTCCCTCCTTCTGCTATACATGTATCTAGGCCTTTTCTGTAGTCACTCCGAAGCCCAAAGGCCAAAGTCCAGTGATCCAATTTTACAGTACGCCATAGACTAAGCAATTGGACTCGGGTTCATCTGCTTCCTGCGTGCAATACGGGTCATCAACATCACCCATCTGCTCGACCAAAGGACGGGTTTCACCTAGTATTTTTTCATGAGCTCAACTCAAATGAAGGACGTGATCACTTACTTCTTCTGACACAGGAATGATTAGATAATCTTCTAGGTGGTCCGGGATTACAGGCAGTGTCGTCTTGTTTGATATGACTTCTAATGCACAGAGCACCGACGCAGATTGACAGAACGACACACAATGCTATACCAACTGGCAATAGGATGTTCCAAGCTGCATCGGTTCTCCTATCTCTTCTAAGTGCTACTGATTTAATAGAAAATTGCTACATTTGAAAGTAACTTAGCTACAAACAAATAATTATTACATGGTATTCGTAAATACATTAAAAAGGTAGTACTTAAGTAAATCTAAACCACATATTGTAAGTGCTTGCTTTTCACATTTTTTTCATTTTTTGTATATATTTATTAGAACATACAAGCGCAATTATTTTCATCCGATCTATCCCAGCAATGATGCACACTATCACATAGTTGGTCTTTGTAGACACACTGGTCTCTGCTTAAACACAATTGTTGGCCTTCTGGACATACAAGACCCACTGCGGCTACATCATTGTCTTCTTTTTCTCTCTCTTCTAAGGGAACGTTTGTATTTGCTGTGAATGAAACCGAGAAACGACCACTTAAGTCACGAATCTTAAAAACTGGAATGACAAATACATTGATTGGCATAGTAAAATCTGTCACGTTACAAAAAGTCCATTCTTTTGGATATTTGTAAGGGGAAAAAGATGACGAATGAATGGCCACTCACAGCACATGTATTCATCAGAGCCATCTTGGCAATCTAACCAGCTATCGCAGTGAGCAGACTGTGGGACACAACGTTGACGGTTTTTACACGTAAACTCCGAAGGCTTGCACTCAAGGATTAACGGTTTTACAGTTGGTGATTTATCCGCTGCAAACAAAAGAAGACAGGAGTTTTTTCGTTAAACGCAAAAATGTTAACTTTTCATTGTTTGCCAATACCAGATCCAACTTTTTTATTCTCCACAGGATAAAGGTGGTAATTATTCAATTCATAAAGGTAAACTGTTAATAGACCTGAAAGAAAAAATGAAATAAATTTCGTACATGTGCACAGTGGAGATTCATCAGTGCCATCAGGACAATGAACTTTGCCATCACATACAAGATGTTTGTCGATACAATGAGAGGATGCACATTCAAATTCTCCCGTGCGCGGACATCCGTCTGTTAAATAAATCAATTGAAATGCTATGAAAAAAGGCAAATTGAATGTTTCGCTTCATCTATTGAAATAAACGTAGACAAATTTAAGATGTTGTTAAAATTGTTATTCAATGTATTTGTAGACAGAGAACAAAAGTTTATAGTGATTAATCTACTTCATAAAAGAGCGTTAGGCTGATTATCTATCAACTTGCCTGGCTTTGCTAAATTAAAGGCAGCAAAGGACATAGTCATGTATTGTGTGAGGTTGTAGAAGCCTTTCAAGTGAATATAGAAGCCATCCTGGCCTTCAAAAGTCCTGTTTATTACTTGGTGGTCCTGTAAATTTCTCAATATTGGAGTGTTGGAAGTGATCCCTGAGTGAATGGAAAATTCATCTATCCAGACTTCTGGAATGGAAAAGTGCAAAACAGATATTCATTTACCCGTTATTCTGACCTATAATTTGTTTTGTAAAATGCGTATCAACGATGAAGAAATTGTCCCGTACTTTTTCACTTGGTCAGAAAACTGATAATAAAAACATGTAATTTACCTGGATTAGAAATGTTGGCTATCCTAAGATGTAGGAAGTCAAAAGCACTATGCTTCGATATTACCCAGACACAGTCAAAGTACCCTGGTAAGCCTCGCATTGGTCCGTGGAAGCTTATCATTCCCCCTGGTGTGTACTTGTAATAATGGCCACACTCAGTTGTGGGCTTTTCCATCCAAGTGTTGTCTGTAATCAAGTGTAACAAAGGAGAATATTGCTAAAAGGGAATGTTGCTAAAAGACTTTATGCAAGTTATTAGTAACAATTGGCCTGTAAATGGCTATGAGAGTTAATTTGGGTTTCAGATGTAAGCTCTCGGCTACTTTCCAGAAAACAGAATTTCACATGAGACGGTTGATCAATTCATTATTCCGGTTTTCGAGAAGGAATGTCATTAAAATGTAATATTCGTCTATGTCTTTCAGGTACGCATGCACACAAAGGATCTTGGCGAAATTATTTAATTTTGGAAATATTTGTTCTTCATTTTGATGTTGGAAAGGAAATAATGGCTTTTAAATGAAAGGTGAAAACCAGTGAAGGAAGGAAACGGAAGCAATTTCAAAAATCAATTTACTACTTCTTGTGTTCCATATTACTTGACTTTTGGCAAACACAAATCAGACAAACTGCAAATCAAATACCTTCCTCTTGCCCCCTCCCTATACCTACAGGAGACTGCGACTCTTTATTTTGCATGATAAAAGTCTCTATTATTTCTTACTAGGCACGAATGTGAGTGTAGCCTGGAAGCCCATGTGATTGGTTCTGGATATGATGCCAACATCAGGATAAAAAATGAGTAAAACTTGTGGTCCACGAGACATGACAATTGGACGGAAGCTGCTTCCATAGTGCACTGTCCAAGGCTGCTCTGCTGATGTTTTATTGTCGCTTAACTGAAACATATCACCGTGCAATGTAGGGCCAAAGTAGAAACGAGGAATATAATGTTATCCAAAATAGAACCATATGAAAACAATAGATAATTTTTTTAAAAGATAAAATCGATAATAAAACATTTCCTTAAAGTTTTAAAGCAATTAAGTTTGACAAGCTTAAATTTCGACATTTAATTTGAAGCATTTTTACACATACGTCAGACAAATGATGACAGATGACTGCTTAGGCATTCTTTAGAAAGAATGAAATTACTGGCAATTTATTTTCCTAAGATTAACATTGGTTTATCGATACATGCAATTTTAATTTCAAGGTAACGCGACGTCTACCAAACAAAGGGAAATGACGAAAGGAAAATCTGTACTAAGGAGTTTTAGATTAATAGATTGATTTCATAGGTTTCTTTTTCAGATATAAAGAAAAATTTATCACCGTTTACGTAGTCTTAGCAGTAACTGTAAAAGCAGTGAATTTTCATTAAGCTTAATAAAGGCTCCTCAGTAAAGCTCCCTGAGTTTTCTCTGTGTTTCTACTTGTAAGATAGTCTATCACATGTATCAAAACAACATTTGCGCAAAGCAAACGAACATTAGAGGAGTAAGTCCATCAGTTGCCCCTAAATATAGTAATTTCAATCCATCCAATCTGCCACAATCAATCATAATCAATAACTGAGATAGAAGTGGGCAAGGGAGGTGTCCAGCTCACTTTAAGCTCCCAGGATTACAAGCGAGTGCATCGTTCTTAGATATTCAAGACTCGCTTGACTGATATGAATCATTCCCAAACAAAAGTACATCTTCCGCAGCTGTGAGATTCGTAATTGGAATTATCTGATTGGCATTATCTTTTCTGTCCCCTATGTAAGTGAGCAGAAGATGAATGTTTTCGTTTTTCCAGGCTGCTGAAGAATTTGTCTTTTTGATCTGAGGATATAAAAAAAAATGTGTTCCTGTCCATGTAATGGAAGAATCCGACTTAAAGAAAGGCTCTTCAATTTTCAAGATATCTAAAAGCATATCACTTGTGCGAATATCTCTCGCGTAACCTGAGCTGACATAAAGCCTTGTCTATTCAAGAGCTACAATGAACAGATGTCAGACTCAAACTTCCATTAGATTTTTATCACTTTCCCAAATCAATATTTCCAACAGGGATTTTAATGTTTTCCTCCATGACAATACTTACTGTGATCCTGCTATGAGGTGAAAGATCCCAATCTGTAAACACCAGTCTTATATAACCACCAGGGTCTATATTCCATATTCTGTATGTGTACACTTCTCCTCTCACTGCATAACCTAATGGAAAATTCGGTGAACTGACCAGTTGACTGCCTCCCCTTGCAGATCCTCGGTAGTCATCCAGTTTTTCTGGAATGTGAGAATTATTGCAAATTTCAACTGAAGCTGACTAGACAGATAATATGCTTAATTCATCAGAGGACAAAATGCTCATTAATAGAAGAGTGTAATCTCTTGCCGTGCGTTATGTTTTAAGTCATAAAAAATCATGAACAGTAAAACCATTTTCAAAGGAGCAGCTTGCTCCATGTCTTTTAGTGTAATTTGAAGGTAATAGTAAATCTGTAAGCATTAAGCTGGAAGTGCTTTAACGTACAAATCGGGGAAGAATTGAATTGGTAAAATAACGTTTTAACAATTTATAGTGCTAACCTAGTACTTTGTAAGTGACTGTGATGTTACCGAGTGAAGACTGTAGACTCGGATTACACAATGTTAGTACAAGACTAGAAGATATCGACATGTAGTTCAGACTTGTAGAGAAAATATACCTCGTTGTCACATCTGTGTAGGCTGGCTCATAGACTGTTAGATGAGTACACCTGAAACAAAATAAATGACACTATCTATGCTGTAGACATTTCAAAGTCAAAATCCACAAAATGGCAACACTTAACAAAATGCTTACTCTTCCAAGCAAGTGGCATATCTGGGTAAAGTTGTCTGGTTTGTGGTGGTACATTGTGATAACGCTTGCGTTTGTATGCTAATGTTCAGTTTACATTCATCACAGGCTACGATTCGAACCCGGCATCCCTGTCCTGAGACCGACACAAAAGGCACTGCAGACCAGAATGTTCCGAAGTCTCCCAACTCAACTGTCACGGTGGTGGTACTTTTCCTACACAGATTGATGGTATCTGAAAAAGGTAAATGGTAACTGTTTCACAATGTATGACAATAGAGACGTTTACTGAATATTATTCGGAACGTTTGAAGGAAATGAAGATGTGCTGCTGGAGTCACTTCCTGGACTTTAGCACGTTGAAGATTGCCACAGCAATTTCAACGTTATTCAGTTTCTTAAATTTCTATCAGTTTTAGAACAATAGAGCATCAGAAGCACAGAGGGGATTTATTTTGTTCTCCCTTTTGTTCTGTATGCTTCCAAGTTAATAGGAATTTCAGGAGCTGGGATGGAGAAGGCGTCATATTCAATTACGCCAGACAAAATATTGGCGACACAGGTTGCGGAAATGTACTAGTTTGTTGTAAACTTTTACCTAAGTGCTGCTGTAAACATGGCAGGTTTTCCATTCACTTCTAACTCATTTGTTTATCTTCAAGAGTATCAAAAACAGTCCCTTTACTTTTGTCATGGTGTAGATTGCACGACACCATGAGGTTTACAAGGACAAAAAAAATGTTCTGTTCTTTATGTCTAGTTAATAATACCAGTCACACACTGGAATTTGTCGGTTGTAATGGTCTCCTTTGCTCTTCGTCCAATATAAATTGTACAAGTGCTATTTTATGCAATGAATCAAAAGAACCCCAATATTCAGCCCCACAAAAAAAGAATTATGTCCAATTAATAATTCTTTCAGACACTCAAAAACTTTAAATTCCCAGCGTAATTGAAATGTGACAGAAATAGACTGCTATCATTGTAAATCAAATTAACGTGACAGCATCCTTGCAAAGAAGGGCTAGTCATCTTTGTCAAAGTAGATGTTAGTTATGTTTTACGTGATATTTTTAGGTGAATGAGAATATGTGCCTGTAAATTCAACATCATGATAAGTACAAATACTTGAGAGTTGGAGTTGATTCTGGATTTTTTGTAAGTTTGATAGTCATTGTCTAGCATTTCGTGAAAATTTCAGCCACCAGCAAAACCAATAAAAACCTGTAGGTACAACGGCTAATTTGTTCTCTGTGCAAGGAAGCCAGGCACAAAATCTCATTACCGTTAGGCCAGAAGGCAGTGTCTATTTGCAATGTAAGTGACAAAGTCAACTCGATTTATATGCATGTGATACCGAGATAGAGATCACCTGTTAATTAAGTTTAATCAATCTTAGATTTATTCCGGCACAGCTGCTAAGAGTTGAGATTTTTAGACATTTCAACAGAATCCATTTATTTTACTTTGTGTCGACCCCTCGCTGGTCGAAACGTTAAGGAAAAGTGTTTATATTGTCTTTAGCATCAGATAATACCTCATCACCATTCTCTAACACTTTATTGGATTTATTTGGAGCAGTTGTAAACAGTGGACATCAGGCACACAAAGTACGCGAACATCAAACTCATATGCCTTTACAAGAAATTGAGTTATTCTGAAAGTCTGAGATGGTTGTGCAGGATCCACAATTAAAGACAACAGAAACGGACATTTTCATAACAAAAAGAACAAAGATAGTTTCTAAAACAGAACCCAAAAGCAAACGTAGATTTCGGAAGGGTTAGACAAACCCATGGGTAATTAAACGATTCGTATTCACAAAGAACACTTCTTTTCTGGTAACTAATGAGCCTGTATTTCGTTGTTGCAAATTAAACAGAGGAAGGCTGGACGGGATCAAACACTCTAACACCGTATTTGGGGAATAACACGCAGAAATGGTAAACACTCTGGTACAGCTTTAGGAAAGTAATTTTAGTGATATAAAACATACAAGTCATTGCTAAACCAACCAATCTGGGACTGAAATGAAATGCTGTAATAAAGCCTTAGTGAAACGAGAGTGAAAAGTTATTCAAGCTTCCAATATATTACTTAGACCATACACACCTTTGAATCTATGGGGAAAAAAACATTACATCAATATCCTGCATGAAGCAATTGTAAATACAGTCAGGGTAAATTTCACTTAAATATATTTCTACCAAATAATTGAGGGTAAGATGTAATGTAAATTATTTGTTTTATAAATTTCTTTTCTTTATTGTTTTCTTTCACAATTTAGGCTGATGTTGATGATGTTCAAAATTGTTTTAAAATAACTAGATGAACAGCCCGCTGTAAAAACCGAGCTACACACTCTTCTAGTTTTATAAATAAATATTTGCCAGGTTTATTCAAGGTTTAAAAAGATTTACCAGTAGAGGCTTTGGCCAAAGCACACACTGTTTATTTACAGGGCAAGTCATGAAGTCAGCTCGACTTATGTGCATGCTATCCTGAGATAGAGATCACCTGTTAATCAGGTTAAATTAATCACGAGTAAGCACTGCCGGTAATGTGTCATTTCTTGATAGGACAAAATACCTGGGGAAGTAAAGCTAATCTGATTACAAATACATTATAGATAATTGTGCCACACACTCGCAATGAAACTGTTTTCGAAATGACCCACAGTGCAATTTATATTTCTCAAGGCGTTCAGAAAATGAGTTTTCTTTCACAATTTGATTTCTGTGCAAAAGTGGAATGTTTTAACAGATTAGGTCGTAAACTAATGACATAAAAATCAAAGTCTATTTATATGTCGCTATTAATGAACAAATAAAATGGTTTGATCCAAGATTAATCTAATTAGCAGTCAGTAGATTGTGGTTAAACCTTTGGATACTTTTATCTGTATACAATACAATAAGACTAATGGTGCCTTTTTTTTTTGTTTTGTTCATGTAATTTAATGTCGTGTAAAGCATAACTGAAAAGATCTAAAATGTACGCAGTTGTTTCACGAAAATGACGCCTTAGAGAAATAGACAAAATGGTATATTTGAATGCATCACGGTATGGTCATACAAGATGAACAATAATAACGACCCTCTAACAAGTTTGGTATCTTTGTGACTGGTTTGAGCTTGCAAAGACAGGCTTTAGGGCAGGATACAATGTCCCATAACCTCCAGTGGGAATTCAGATGAAAGACTTGATTGATAGCCTGTAGCACAATAAGCCAAAGATAGTACATCTTATTGAAACATTCTTAATGCAGGAATTGAATGGTGAAGGGAAAGAATCAACCTTCTGTTGATTTATAATGTGACATTTTTTGTCTGCACGGAGTCACACCTCTGCATTTATGGAACAATAGATGCTGTGTCAATGGTCCAGTGAATAATACAGAGTAACATTCCACTGTTCGTAAAATAAAACATATTTCATGACCTGATGTATGATCTTGTACATGTACACAAAACGTTATTGCAGTGAGATTGTTTGATGTGTACTTGTCAGAAAAGTAATTAAGCAGAAACATTTAAACTAACAATGTATTTAACGTTTCCAAAGAGAGCTTAAACAAGCCTTCGTAATACTAGAATTGTAGTTAAATATTCATTGAACTGTTTCCCAGTGGTAAAGGAACGAGTATTCGCAACATGGCAACATTCGTACTGTGTAGTAATTCGGTCTCGACAAAGCGAGATGCAACTTTAATTGATAGGTGGAGTTTTTTCGACGTAACAGACTTGCTCACAATCAGTGTCATTGTAATGGCTTGTGTTCTGATAAAAAAACACATGTAGAAAGCAATATCCTATTAGCATTAAACGAAACATCCAGTGACCGTGCTTTAGTTGGCAAGGGATATCAACTAGCAATGAAACACGAATAAGTTGCTTTGTCGATCTCGCTTTTATATCAGAATATTATGATGATGAACATAGACTTAAAATAATACGAATTTTTATTACCTCAAGTCAATCCAAACATTAGATTCGGGTAACGTTTAACCGCATTTTCAAGCTAAACTTGTTATTGCCAAGATACACGTTGGGGATCTATTCGTGTATCCAACATTTACGGTGCAAATACACCATGCACGCATGCATGAGTTTAGAATTGATACGTCTCTTCGATATATGTAACTCAAATGTAATCTTTAATTGAAAATTGTTTAACCGGTAAAATCAAATATTGTTTTCACTGGGTATATACACTTGACGAAATATCTAATCTTAGTGAACGTTTTGGCTTGAGTACACTTGTAACAATTTTTCTGAACATGGAGCGCAGATGCATTGTTCGGGCTTTACTTCCTCTAGCATGTATTTTCCATCTAGAAGAGCAAAGAGCACCATCTAGTACATTAACTCTTCAAGCACATTGTCCAATCTGTCATGATGTGGACAAGAGATAAAAGAAAAAAAGTGAGTTCATAGTCATTCACTTGCAGGAAAGGCAAGGTAAAAATGAAGAACTGTATGAAAATTGAGATGAATAAGACGGAGTTAACGACAAAAAGTTTCCACCATGATCCATTCAATGTAAAACATAAACTTAAGTCAAGTGTATTGCACCTCTCTGAATGAATGCAACAATCGAAGAAATGGAGTTATCAAGTAATGTAACCCCTGCAGCAGTTACAAAGTTATATTTACTCAAACTGTAGTTATTTTGGCGACGTTTTCAATTTCTTGGTGTTCCACACTGGAGGAAATTCCAAAGATTAGGGGCATTGAAAGTATGATCTTCTATTGTTTTTAAATGAGAGTTTTCTGTCCAAGTGAAGATAATACAATTATTAGCTGCTATATTTGTTAATCAAAAGTTCGCAAATGTTTGATATAGATTGAATTGTTAATTTTTCATTTCTTAGTTTGACATAAGTTTACTCACCATTAGACACGGTAGCATCGAAGAAGAGCAAAAACACGGGACACACGAGTCTAATCATTGTCATATCTGAAAAATAGGATTAAATTATTAAATGACTGATTTATTGCACTGAGATTGAAAGTTCATCTGAAGAAAAAAAAAATTCTTTCGAAAAGAATAGGAAGAGAATTATGACACTCAGAGCAATAGATGTTCAGGGTTGTGAATTGTACCACTTGTAATCAATTCATGCATGATTTTTCTCAATTCCCTGAGCTGTACACTTCAATTCAGGATTCAGTGGTGCACAGAGGAGCATCATATGAAAGTAGATTATCATAGTCATATACTATAAATTAAAGAGGCCAGAAGCTTTTTTAGGCTATTACATGTATATCATATTGCTAACATTTGAAGAATAAGGTCTTCCAAATGTTCCCACATAGCACCAACACTTTGGAATCATGTCCTTTAAAATAGTTATTTGTGATAGAAGGTTAATATCTAAAGTATCAAAATGCATTAAATATCCCACAGCAACCTAATACATTCTGTATGATGAATATTTGCAACACAACAGAGATATAATTGAGCGGACAGTAAACCCAGGATATTCCTAAATCTGTAATCACTGTTGAGGAAGCACACACAATGGCTGTGGATTATTACATCTGATGAGTGTAGAGACTTCATTACGTTTACTTCATTAGCTGCTCGTCTACTGGATATTTCTGTCATAATCCAGCTTGGAAGGATGCCATGCAGCTTTCCGTTTTGTAGCTCTAGATTAAGCGTGGAACAAAAGGGTAATATTAAATTCAATATGTAATTCCTCCATCATTTCCGCTCTAACAGCGTATTCCCGTAAGGTACCATCACTTGTCGCATTCTATATTGTACAGAGACATTTTGTACGCGCTACAAGGCATCTAAATTACGATCTTTGTACTGGATCCCTGAAAGAAAGACTTATCAACTATATTATGTCCTCGTTCAGTTACCATCAGCTGAAACTGACAGATTGCCAAGGCTACCATCGTGGAGGAAAGGACATCAGCCTCGGAGAAA
>JBCAUI010415508.1:0-14250 GCA_038406195.1 Haplosyllis anthogorgicola | reverse complement strand
CGTGGGCTTAATCTCAAAATTGCCAGACTGGAAATGCGACCCCTGGACATCAAATTGTTCAAATTTAAAGATGACGATGACGACAAGGATGAAGATGATGGCAGACAATTCTACATCATGCTCAGTCACCATACGTGACTGGGAAAAATGGCAAACCACGATACGGCGAGCCAAAGTTCATGATGACCAGTCTGCAATGTAAACCAAGAGATACATGTACACGTGAGGCGGAGAAAAGGCAATTCAATACACATAAATTGTATCATTTTGGACACGAAGAGAAAAAAGGAGAACGAAAGAATTTCATGCTGTGCTTTTGATTCGCTATTGTTCAACTTCTGATGATTCTGATCCTGTTCACTGATGCTGTATCATTAAGGAACAATATACTTCTGAATGGAAGTGACAAAAATTTAACCATGGTTGAAATCATTTAAGATGTGCACATTACAGTACATTTCCCTTATTTTGGTTAACATTTTTACCGATTTGATAAATTTTCTTACGTGTCACAGGTTCTCTGTCGAACATTTTAATATGGACAAATCTGATAATTTGAGCTTTTCAGTATTTCATAATGATTAAATCACAACAATTTTTGGTTGAAACACACAATTCAAAATGAGCAACCGAAAAATTTATTTATGTATCTGTCTCAGGCTTGTTTCTGAGGAAATGCAAATTTAGTTCCACTAGCAAAATAAACAGCTCTGTACAGAAAGCGTTAAAACCATTTCGCTGTTCGTAACAAAACGTTTAAAGTAAATGGCCAGTTATTTTACCTTGATACTTCCAAAAGTAACTTGGCAACAAAAGCTGTTCTACTGGTTCAGTCTGTGTTGTTTTTCTGCAGTTTTACGTCTTTCTCTTATGAAAATCTGGATGAGGAATATTGCGACACGAGAATTTTCAAATTGCACAACTCAAATATTGTTGAGTAGTGACGTCATTTTCCCCCTGGATTGACCAATCACACATTATTTTATTGCGAAACGAAATCCGGGATAGCGTGTTATTTCCGTCACAGGTTTGCCATTAAGTCAATGGTTGAAAAAAAACCCAAAAGCTGTATTAGTCGTGGATTACAATGGTTAAACAGAAAGTCAGAACAAGTCGTTAAAGTGTAACAATTTACATGTTGTTTATTTATTCTAGGGTAGTAAGGTATTAATCTTCAAAAACAAGTACAGTAGAACCTGCTTTAACAAGCCACTGCTTTGAGCTGCCACATTGGAATTTACGGCCAATATGTGGATTTGTTTCTTGTTTATTCTCATAGATAAATCAATAAAATCATCACTGCTTTGTGAGGTCACCTGTCATTTACGGCCAATTTACGTTGTGCATTTGGGTGGCCTCTCACAGGTTCTACTGTACCGTATTTATTCGAATAGAAGCACCCGGTGCTAAGATCAAATTTTGAAAGAGTGCTTTTCAGAAATTCAAAGCAGCAATAAATTATATGTACGGTCCAGGATATTTCATACAAGATGTTGGTGGAATGTGACTAAAAGTAACTGGTAATAAATGTCCCAACTTGGAAAACACTATTTTTAAGTATTATAATTTATTCCCTTCGAACAAGGGGGTGCTTCTATATTAGAGGAGGTGCTTCAATTCAAATAAAAACGGTATTACAAATTGAAAAATAATGCGATTTAGTAAGTGCGTCATGCTCACTATGTTTAACATCCATTGGAAGTTTTTCTTATTTTTTTCGCTAAGATCTTGTGAGAAAACCCCATCACAAAAGCAGGAACAAATCTTCCGACTTTAGTCGACACCCGTATCGTAAAATGGCCGCACTACGGTAATTGAGAAACATGATTTTAATCACAGCAACAGTATCAAATTACATACATGTATCATTCATGAAACAAATAAATATCATGCAAACAAAGAGATGAGTTTGACAATGGTATTACTAACATATTTATCCGAGAATTTAACCAATGTTCAAAGGAGATTGTTGCTCCCGTGACGTCATCCCTCATCAGGCTTGGAGAAAGCGTTTTCGTACATAGTTACGATGACATGTATTTTTCATCTTTTTTCTGTGTGAAAGTGTAAAATTACCATCGAACCATATTTGGTAATAATACAAAGTCAAGACCATACATGACTTTTCTTTAAACTATAATTCGCAATTTTAAAATCTAAAACGCACAGTATAAAACATACACTGGCAACTGTTTACAGATTCTGTAGCCATTTCTGATTCCATCATTTAGCCATTTAAAACTAGCAACAGGAACAAAGGATGTTCACACCACCAGCAGGGTCTTGTGATTTTTAAGCTTTTTTCGGTCGACCTTTGCATAGGTAGCTTCATCAGTATACTCCTCTTGCCGTTTCTTCTGTTTAATCTGCTCGTGCTCCAGATCCTCTCCTAAAATAACTTCCTGCTGCCCTTTCCTCCTCCAATTTCCCTCACCGTTGCAATCATCATTATCGCCATTGACATTATCATCATCATCACCACCACCACTGTCATCCTCTCCATCATCATTATCACCATCTTCATCATCATCATTATTGTCGTCATCATTATCAACACCATCACCACAGTCATCGCTGTCGTCTTCATCATCACCAATCTTCAAATAGTATAACAAGTAGTTTGTTAGCAAAGAAGGGAGTCCAATTTCAGGAACTCTGTCAAATAGATTCTCATGTGGACTGAGTCTGATCAGATGCTTTCGTATTGCTTCTCTAGACAGGTGTAGTAAACACAGTTTCAGTTCATTGTGCAGAATACAATTGGGAACGGGAACTAGTGATGTTACATATCCATGTTCATTGTATTTCTTGACAGTGGTGCCATCTATTCTTTCACCTGCGACAAACAAAAGCATCAACAGTTCCTCATTTACATTTTGATGTCGGACTATGTGATTTTCCAGCGCATTCTGTCCAAAAATATCAGTTTTATTTATGAAAGCGTTTGATTTAACAAGAATTCGCACTGAAGTAACGTCACTGCCATGTATCGCAGCATACATCAGAGCCGTTTCTCCATATGTATTGTACTTGTTCACATCAGCTCCTGACTTGACCAACAATTTCACGCATGCTACATGCCCTTCCTCTGCTGCAAACATCAGTGCTGTGCTCCCCCATCTTGTTTCTGCATTCAAATCAGCTCCGAACCTTTAATGTGGAACACACAATGGGTTATGGAACTACATTTCACACTTGGACAGGGGTGTGATACAGTTAGAAACACGGAAATACTGTAATTTGTCTTTCTCATTTTGTAGCTGATCTGATGTTGGGATATAGGATTGCATTAGATACAAATGAAGTAACACAAGTCGATCTAAATCAGTGCAACACTTTCTTACAAAAGGGTCTTATCATTTATTTGATCTTGTAGCCTTGTAGATCTTTCGCTCACATGATAAAGAGACAAATGCAGTATTTCCCCATACTGCACTGAGAACTAGTGCGAATTACTGGGCGTATCACACCCCTGTAAACTCAGACTCTAAACTCAGCCTCAGACAGATAAAAATCTTTTAAGATTTTACGATCTAACTAAACAAAAACCGTACTTTTTAAGTTTATTTTGCATTCTTACGAAACTTAAAGTAAAATAGAAGAACGACTTTGACGTATAAGCGGCATGAAATACAATCTTGGTTCTCACCGTATGAGAAACTTGGTACACTCTAGGTTTCCTCTGTATGCCGCACGAGTTAGAGCTGTACTACCATCAGCATCGGTTTCGTTTACGTCGGCCCCAGCTTGTATCAATGTTTTCATACATTCCTGATTACCTCTTTCTGCAGCTATTATAAGAGGTAGGTAGTCTAGGTCCATACAGGCTCCTGCAGTAATCAGTGACTTGGTACAGTCATGACATCCAATTGCAGCAGAAACTGCCAAAGCCGTATTTAGGTCGTGGGCGGTAAATCGTCCTTGTAGATAGTGCACCAGACTTCCGGCCATTGTTGAAAGAAGCTGAAAGTACGAGAACGTTGGTTAGGTGTAAGAATTCTGTGCTTCCGCACACACAGTAGGGCAGAAAAACAAAGCTGTTTTTGCCAGTTGCTGGAATGGATAATTCCGCTATCGTGTGAAAGCAGTTATCACAAAATTACTGTATTTAACAAATGAAGTGAACAGAGATGACAACACTCATTCACTCATTGATTGTGATTGAGATTAAGAAAACAAATTTGAACTAAGTTTAAGTCAAATGGAAAATACCTTTACCATAAGATAATGGAAAATTAATTCATATTGTATCAAAGGGAGTAGTTTACTTTCGAAATTTCACGTAACTGCTCTGCAACTTTATACAGGTAAAATCCGTGAAGAAATTAGTGTTGTCTCGTCTATCACTAATTTACTTCGAGGTTAAAACATTAAATATTACAGAGTAATTTTGTGTATTCATCAAAATTATTCAAATTTAAATTCAAGTTAAGGCAGAAATGTCCACTTCTTGAAATGCCATTTCTTATGCATGGGAAACGAAAATCTCACTCAAAAGTCTGATATGATCTTCTTGCTTTAGCATCTCCGGTTGAAATTACAGAGAAGGATCTGGAGGTAGGGTCAGAGATGCTAACCTCTGCGAGTTGAAATGTGTGAGATCTCACGCACTTGGGCGGTGCAAACGTGTGCGACATACAGGTGTCCCCCGATATATCGATATTTTTGGGGCGGGAAAATCGCATCGATATAAGCAGAACAATTAATATGAGGGTCTATTAATTGGTGCGGAAAAAAGTATCGATATAAGCAGGATATTGATATAAGAGGTATCGATATATCCGGGGAGGAGTGTACTTTAGACAAAAACTACCATTGATTTGTGATCTATGATGTTTTTGGACAAGAATGAAGCATTTCAATTGACGGTTAATGTTTTCATGATGAATAAAATGGCAAATTATTTTTTCCATTCTTTCCTTGCAAGAGTCCCAAAGTGTGAGACTCACGCTGAATACGTGAGAGTTGGCATCTCTGGGAAGACCTCCAGCTACAGTTCAAAATTTCTTCATTTTAATGAGTTTTTGCTAATTTCTACCATTTTCAATTATTAAATTCCCATTGAAGAAAGAAAAGACGCTTTAATGCGACTGAACGAAATACATTCTAAAATTTTATCCATGCCCCTTGAATCTGCGAATGATGCAAGAAAGTAAAAGGAAAATATTACTGCTTAAGGGAAAGGTATAGAGAGGTTAAGCATTTTCCTGTCCAAATACCTGCACTTTTGATGTTGCATAATTTTAATTAAGTTGCTTGGCGGGGAAAAATTAAATCATTGTATCACCAAATTGTTTGGCGACATTATGTTTGCTGTTGGCAGTACAATCTTGTGATTTTACCATTGAAGTTCACTCCTCCCCGGATATATCGATATCGCTTACATCAATATCCTGCTTATATCGATACTTTTTTTCTGCACCAAAGTAATAGACCCTCACATTAATTGTTCCACTTATATCAATTATACTGCTTGTATTGATGCTATTTTCCCGCACCAAAAATATCGATATATCCGGGGACAACTGTACAATCTCGTGATATCACGTGGTGCTTAACCTCGCCACTTTCGAACATGATGCAGGTATATCGGGGTACACCTTGAATACAGTAAAATCTGCATTGGGCAAACTCCCCATTTTTCAGAAAGAAATATACTTGGATGCCAGTAGGTTCGCCCAATGAAGTACATTGGCAGATCTAGGGGGCGCTGCCGGTGCGCCCCCCCCCCCAAACGGCCCAAATTTTCTTCCATTTTCATGCACTTTCCACTAAATTTTGGGCGAAAATAGGGGTGGCACCCCCCCCCCCCAACGGGCCGGGCGCCCCCCAAAGGGAAATCCTGGATCCGCCCCTGAAGTATAAAATACTTAGTAAAAATTAATTTGGTGAATGAAAATTCGTACGTAGATGACATTATTTTCTACTGTATTTTCATTACATCAAAATTTCATCCAATGTGGTTAGTTTACCGAGGGTTGTGTTCTCATTAAAAGTCAACTAAATCAAAGCATCGGGCCTGTGATTTAAAACCACGGATATGAACCGCGGCAAAATTGGGTATAAATTGGGTATAAAGATTGCTCCCCCCATATGGCTTTAATGGTGGATACTTAGCATCTGCAGTGATTGTTACTGGCCGCTGAAACTGGTGTCAATTCGGTTTGAATTAGTATCACAATTACTAAATTTCACATTTTGACATTTTTGTCTAAAATATGGCAGACGTTTTTCATGTCGCAGTTCGGGCTGTTTCGGAAACAAAACGCGGTTTTTGCGCAAAAGATAAGGGGTCCGTGGGGACCTGTGCTCATTTGCTCATTATTGCGTCCGAAATACCATGATTGTTGATATGACCCTTAACAAAAATGTTTAAAACAATAGATGGTATGCTGTTATCTTTATAATTATATTTTATACGAGTATATAATTGCAATATTCAGCCAAGGTTTAGTAAAGATTTTTTTTATTTTGTGTCAATCGCTAAGTGAAGTGTTTACAGTAGAGATTCACAGCAATAAATATCATAGGCCTTGTGTGCTTAATTCTACTTATTTTTTTCGTATAAAATGTCGTAATAGATATGTCACCACAAATTTAACAAAATAAGCTTGAACTAAAAACAAAGCAAAACATATACACGTATATATGTATGTACATTTCCTTAGGCGAAAATAGGAAAGGAACCAAGGAAAAACATATTTTCCTTAACAATGTGATACACAATGTATTTTTCAACAGTGGCGGATCCAGGATTTTCCGTACGGGGGCGCCCGACCCGAGAAGGGGAGTGCCAACCCAATTTTCACTTATTTTCGCCCAAAAATCGGGAAAAACTGCATGAAAATGAAGCAAATTTTGGCCGTGGGGGGCGCCTCCTGAGCCCCCCCCCTAAATCCGCCAATGTTCAAGTACATTCACCGAGAGCCAGTGTAAGTCCAAATTTAAATCATGGCATTTGAGTCACTACGGTTACAAAATGTAGAGTCTCTTATAAAACTCAGATCAATTTCTTTTTTTAGATGTCAGATCTATCAGATTACAATCAGTACAGCGCGACTTCTCTTGCTCGGCCACTTTCTTAAGGAAACACTCTTATTTAATATGTTTTTATTTTGAAAATACGGTGTTGCACTCATCAGAAAGGAAAACCGTACAAGATGAGATTTACTGTTTTCATAATATCATTGTGTGTGTACATGTCCATAACAGATATAATATGACAACAATCTGTCTTACAAATCATTCTAGTCAAATACATGTACATGCACCTGATAACAAATCTTTAATTGTTTAACAAATTTCCTGCTCCAAAACAACAGCATTTTTCGGCTTAACTGGAACCTTTTCAAATATCCCTTCAGTGCAAGATCTATTCAAGTTTGACTCGATAAATCGAACCACTTCTGTTTATCGCAACCTTGCGGTTCGAGTTAAGTGGGGTGCACTGTAATTGAGAAAATGTGAAACTTTTTCCCATCGTGTTAAATATCATGACGACATTCATGTTTTTTACGCTAATTGGCTCTGATCAAAAATACTGTAAAGTTTTCTTTTTACAGCTAATCACCGTCACTGCCATTACACTCAACATCCACTGACGCATCGTACAGCAAATACTCCGCCACTAGAGACGGAAGTCCGAGCTGAGGGATCCTCTGGAACAGGTTCACGTGGAGGCTCAGCTTCTCCAAGAGGTGCTTCCTGATCGCCTTCCTGCACAGGTCCTTCAAACCAGTCTTGAGTTTCCTCTGTTCCAGTAGATAATCGGGTATCTTCACATATGACGCTCGGATTCTGCAATCACCTGAAATTGAAGGACCTCCGGATTTCTCTCCCGCGGCAAAGAGTAACATCGCAAGATTCTTGTTCATTTCTTTCTGCGTAGCCAGGTATTTATCCAAAGCATTCTGGCCCAGCCTGTTTCGCTTGTTCACATGAGCTCCTGCTTTGAACAGGGACTGCACACACTTGATACTATTTAGCAAGAGATTCATTGGGAGTCCAGAGACAGCCGACATCATGGGTGTTGTACCATCTTCAGTAGTGGCGTTTACATCAGCTCCTGCATTTAGCAACAAATTCAAGCATTCATTATTGCTACTTTCTGCGGCAAAGTGCAAAACTGTCCTTCCCCGTCGGTCCTTTCTGTTCACATCAGCCCCTGCCTGAATGAACAATTCCAAATAATCAGCATAGCCATTATTGACAATGTAATTCAGAGCTGATTTTTGCAATATGGTAGTCTTGTTCACGTCAGCTCCTGCTTGAATTAGCAAACGAACACAATCAATGTTACTATTCCATGCACCAGCAAGTCCAAGAGCTGTGTCACAATCTTCAGTTGTCGCATTCACATCGGCTCCTGCTTCAATCAGTGCCTGTACGCAATCAGCATGACCTCTGTATGCAGCACACATCAACACGGTGTACTGGCCGTGTGGATTCCCTCTAAACCGTTCGGATAAATACGAATCTTCGCCCCTCTCACGAATAAAATTTTCCGCGTAACCGTCTGAGGCGTTCACATCGGCTCCTGCTTGTATCAGTATCTTCACACATTCTGCTTGTCCTCTCTCAGCTGCGCATTTTAATGGTGTTTCACCATCATTATTAATCCCGTTCACATCAGCTCCTGCCTGTGTCAAGAGATCCACGCATTTCGGATGTCCATTCACTGCAGCGAGAATCAGAGGCGTAGTGCGGTATTTCTTTAACGCTTCCGGGCTGGAGACGTTCACACCTGCTCCTGCTTGTATCAACTGTTTCACACATTCGTCACGCCCTTGCTCAGAAGCACACCTCAATGCTGTCTTATCGTAATCATTACTGGTGTTCACATCAGCTCCTGCTTCTATCAGCAAATTCACACATTTCACATTACCTTTTGATGATGCTTTAATCAAGGCTGTGGTGCCGTGTTTTTCCTGGGCACCTTTGGATAAATTCACACCTGCTCCTGCGTGTATCAGTGATTTCACACAGTTTTCGTGCCCCTTCCCTGAAGCGTCAATCAGAGCTTTGTCACAATCGTCAGCGGATGTCAGATGTTCGCACTCCGACATTGTTACGGGTCAACTGAAATAAACATGAGGAATGTGGTGAGTGGAAGCTCCACAAAGCCAGACTTATTTTAATTAAAAATATACGGCAAAGTCTTTTTCCGACTGGCGCTGTTGAAAAGTTTATCAATTGAAATGTAATGAAACACCCGTTTAAATTTCAGCTCAAATCAAACCTTTTCAAAAATCCCTTTAATACTTTTACTATTTGAATTTGAATTGATAAGTCGGACTTCTGCTTAGTTAAATCTTTTATCGAGTTTCCCTTGATGTGGGATGCACTGAACGGTTTTTAGTATTATGCAACGGAGGCACCAAATCAAATGTACGAACGGTATCTCACAGCAAATCACTGAGCATTGCATTTGTCATTAAAATTCCGTGCACTTGGCATAGATAATAAAATGCAAGTAAAAGGTAGATAAAAAATATTCGAATTTGAATAGTTGCATAGCTAGTGGCGGGCGCTGAATGTGCACTCAAAACATTTTAAATTACGCATCGCTAAAGGCAACATGAGTCAACTGTTTGAATTTAGCGTTGCATATACTGAAAACATAAGGCGGAAAAAAAGCAGTGGACTTATCTGTACAAATAACTTCACTGTCACAGTATCACAGGTTTTACTTTCAACAGATCGATAATATTGATGAAACAATTTATTGTTTAGTGTTTGCAAACCAAAAAGCCATACATAATTCGTTGTTAAAAAATTATCGAGATTACAAACTTTAGATTTGTTCGACGATAACTTTCAGTACTTAGTTGGGTTGGGTGGAAGGAAAGGCAAGGAAAACCGACCAATCCAAATTAGGAGTACCAATGGCCCCAAAATAATTACGCGCTGGGCCTAGAATAACAGTGGGTCTTCATAAACTGAACGCACAGCCCTTAAAGCTCACGGGAAACTCAACGCATGCTAAACGCACCAAGATTAGAGTGCTTTTAGTTTATAAAGACTCGCTACAAGTGAAAAACGTTGATTAACCGTAATGGAAGGAAAACTTTGCTGCGCGCGTTGTAAATTAATTATTAATTGATGCATAGGAATTTTGAATTGCTTGCTTCAGACATTAATGGCAAATTCATTAAATCAAAATCAAAAATCATATATTTAGATGTATTTTGTTTACTCACGCTCAATTATTGCTGTTTTTAGGGCGATTCTGTGCTGTTTTGCAGCCGCGTCAATAAAAAGCAGGAACGTCGATGCAACGTCGCAGCAGCAACAGTAAAGTGGGTCACGCGGCTCTATTATTTGGAGCATTATTTAGAACATCCGTGTAAACACACCTGTCGACACGCTTTTGTTTATTTTGGACATTATGATTACAAATAAATAACACGTGTACATGTACAAATTTAATTTTTTTTAATGCATTTTTGGATTCATGAATGATTTTATTTCTTTCTTATAATTTAACAAAAAATATTCAATTTCACATTTTTCGCCAAAACATCCAGTACAAAATGAAGAACCTTGGGCCTCGTATCCACAAATATTAATTCAAATTCTGCTTCTATTCACTTATACTTAGTGTTTTTAATTTAGTGTCTTCGTCGTCTTCATCCAAGGACATGTGGTACAAAAGGTACTTGGTTAGTGTAATGGGAAGTCCTAGCTGAGGAATTCTACCGAACAGATGTGCGTGTGGGTCCAGGTCTATCAGATGTTTTCTTATCGCCTCTCTGCTCAAATGTTTTAGACACAACTTCAGATCTTTATATTGTAGATATTCAGGTATTGAGACTCCAATAGAATCTATACATCGCTCACCTATTGTCCCTTCTACAAGTTCTTGTCCACATCTTTATTGTCCAATGCGGACATCAGAGCATTTCGACCAAAATTATCAATGTTGTTAATTGTAACTCCTGCTTTTAATAAATACTTTTGCACATGCAATGCTGTTTGTTGACGGCCTCGCTTTCATCATATTTAATACTGTGTCACCGTTTTCATCAGCTCCTGATTTAATCAGGAAAGCTGTTAATTTGTGACTTTTTGTGGCTGCAAGTTGCAATGACGTATCACCATTCCTGGTTTGTTTATTAACATCAGCTCCTGCTGTTATTAAAATTTCAGCGCATTGAAATTGCCCATATACCACTCCCGTCATTAACAGCGATTTTTCAGTAAATCTGAAACTCCAGTTCACATCAGCTCCTGCCTCTACCAACGTTTTTACACACGCAATATGTCCTTCTCTCACAGCTCTGTACAAAGCCGGACTATATTTCCACCTGTACTTATGTCCTTCTCTCACAGCTCTGTACAAAGCCGGACTATATTTCCACCTGTACTTATGTCCTTCTCTCAAAGCTCTGTACAAAGCCGGACTATATTTCCAACTGTACTTATGTCCTTCTCTCACAGCTCTGTACAAAGCCGGACTATATTTCCACCGGTACTTATTCGCATAAACTCCCGCTCTTAAAAGAACCCTCACACATTTTTCTAGTCCCTTCTCAGCAGCACAAATTAGTGGTGTGCTACTTGTTCCGAAAGCTATGTTCACATCAGCTCCTGATTTCGCCAGAGATTCAACACATTCTTCATGCCCTCCGTAACTGATTCTATCAGAGCTAAATTCTGATTGTCGTTTGATATGTGATGACACTGAGAGGCAGCCATTATGACGGGTTTTTATTTCAATGTGCCTTGTTGAAACTAAGTGTAATGTTACACATACACACACGCACAGACACTTATGTTTTTCAGTTTGGACAGAAAGTGTCTTCCCTGTGTCCTTGACAAACTTGCTATTTACGCCCAGCTTTTAACCAACAAGACATATGTGTAAATATCGCGGTTATTTGTATGATTTTTGCGTCTTCCTCATTTGGTAACCTTCTTTTGTGTTGCACAAAAAAACTTACCGGATGTTTTCGCCAGGTTGAATGGAGGGCAAAATGCTGCAATTTGTGATGGCATACACGACTTTTATTTCTGATTTCAATTGGTGGAAATGTACTAAGACATTATAATTAATCCATAACAATTGGAACCTGACTAAATAACATAATATTTTCACGTCGAAACTTTTCCAGGATATTTGGTTCAGATCCTAACAGATAGCAATAACATGTTTACAAATCATAAATTATCTTTATACTTCTTATGTAAACCCGTAAGGTCACGGAAGCAATCAAAAATTGCAAGTATGTAAATTACACATCTCATTCCAAAGACATGTCGTACAATAAATATTCAGTCAGTATTGAAGGAAGCCCGAGTTGAGGAATTCTACTGAACAGATGCTTGTGTGGATCCAGATCTATTAGATGTTTCCTTATCGCCTCACGACACATGTGTTTTAGACACAGCTTTACATCTTCCTGCTGTAGATATCCTGGAATTGATACTCCTGTAGGATCTATACATTTACAACCTACTGTCCCATTTGTAATTTCTCCAGCAGCAAACAGTAGCAATGATAGGTTCTTGTCCGCATGCCTATTAGATACATTATACACTAGAGCATTGTGACCAATATTATTAATGTTATTAATATGAGCTCCTGCTTTTAGCAACTGCTTTGGGCATGAAGAGCTGTGCAATGATAAACTTCTTCTGAAATTCAGAGACGTTTCACCAAAGTCCTCCGTTACATGAGCTGCTGTACATAACAGGGCCGTTTCATCATATTTGGTTTTTGCGTTAACATCAGCTCCCGCTTTTATTAGCACCTCAAGACACTCGACCTCTCCATGTACTACTGCCAGTTCACATCAGCTCCTGCTTCGATCAACGCTTTTACACACGAAACATGGCCTTTTCTCACAGCTCTGTATAAAGCTGGACTAGAATTCCCCGTACATTTATTCACATAGGCTCCTGCCAATAAGAGAGTTTTCACACATTTTTCGTGTCCTTTCATAGCTGCCCAAATAAGAGGCGTAGCATTGTTATTGATGTCAAGCTTGTTTACATCAGCTCCTGCTTTCATCAGTGCGTCTACACATTCATGATGCCCTTCCCGAAGGCTACATTCGGATTCATGGCTGTCAAGTGATGACAAGGAAAACTAGACATGATCATCCAAATTTATACCTTATGTCAAATAATTTTTTAAACAGTTTTAGACTCTTTAATCAAACATGTGTTTTATCGCTATGATGAACCTCCATTTACCTCACTATTTAACACTTTAAACGATCAGTGTCGTACATGTTGTAAACGTATCACTTTGATTTGTATTGTAAGAAAGACAGGCCGTCATTTGTTAAAAAAGTTTCAATATGTGATGATAAACATGGTATGTTGTACGTTGTATGTATGTAAACACATTTTGGCCACAAGACATTTAGGTCACACCATCAATCCATGGAAGATCGATTCGGAAAAATTGAAAACAATTCGTGACGGCAAACTTCACTGCATCCGTATTTTTATTCAAAAATATTTTAATTTTTTACACTTTGCTTTTAATTTGTTTGATGTATTTTGTAAAGTGTCATTTCTATTAAAAAATTCTGTTCTTGAAATTTAGTCGACAGAAACACGACATCTTAGTCCAACGAAGCGTTTTGGATGTGCATATATTGACACAAAGATAAAAACCTGTAACTTAAAATTTGCTATTTATGTGGTGCATCATCAACATCATACATTTCAACTCGATTTTTCAATCATGGTTTTATCTCCTGTGAAATGTAAAATTTTGCCCGTTCTGTATCCATATAACACATATACATCCATATACATACACATAACATAAGTTCTGATCTGTATCTCATGGCACGCATACTTGTAGTTATGTGGCGGATCAAGGATTTCCCATACGGAGGAGGGGGCGCCAGGTCCGTAGGGTGGGGGCGCCAACCCAATTTTCACCTATTTTCGCCCAAAACTTGGGAAAACTGCATGAAAATAAAGAAAATTTTGCCTGTACGGGGGAGGGACGTCTCCTGAGTCCCCGCCCCTAAATCCGCCAATGGGTAGTTCATTGGGGTTAGAATCCAGCTTGCTGCTTTTATGTCATGTTAGTGTACTGGAAAAAGTTCGATTCGAGTTACCATCAATGCAGCAATTTGTAATACAAATGAAAGCGTTCATAAGACTAAAAGTTTACTTAAACATTGGGAAACCTTATGATGCAATGCATTGGCAGATCTAGGGGGGGGGGGGGGGGGGGGGGGGGGGGGGGGGGGGGGGGGGGGGGGGGGGGGGGGGGGGGGGGGGGGG
>JBCAUI010415507.1:0-27738 GCA_038406195.1 Haplosyllis anthogorgicola | reverse complement strand
GGAGAAGAGGATGGTCTCACCTTTCACATACACTGGCATTCCCTAACCGTGCGAAGCACGGGTTTCACCTAGTGTCTCTAACAATTACAATCACTACAGCACCGAAAGATTTAGAGTACCACCTTGTACTGATTACATAAGTCTTTTTATATCTTACAATATCTTTTAGCACAGAAAAAAAAACCCTCATTGAGATACATATGCTGATGATAACGTTTATCGTATTTCAAATAGATAGAGTACATATTTCCAGTTCTACAGTTTAGTGGTATCAATCTGTATCAGGGAATACAGATTAGATTGGGAAAATAGAGAAAAATCGTAAGCAATGAAGGATCTATATTATTTGGATATGATACATGATTTGACTTCATGTGGTGTTTTCTGGTAATTTATTTAGACTTTATCACCATTCCAGACTGAGTACATCAATCTGGTGTTTAATGGAAGGTAACACGTTTGTTGTAATGAGTCTGGCGAGTGTGATCAGATTCCCAAAGGAAACAATCCTAATCATTAATTACAGTCGATTTGTCACATTAAGGATCTAGACGATTTGTTTACATATTTTCACAAACACATTCTTCCTGGTCACAACTGATCATTTGAATACCTGCAATAATTTGTAAATCATTTACGTGCATGCGAAATATATTTTGCAGTATTAATTAAGATGATTAAGAGGAAAAACAAGCCGAATACCACTTCGAAACGTATTTTCTTGGTTGTAGTTACTAAATGCGCTTTCTGAGTAGCAATAAGAGAAGTAAATCTAATGTGCAGTGCGTCTTACTTGTCTTCTAAGTCATTGTCAAACAATTCCGTCATGTCTAACATAGGAACCAAATGTTCATCCGTTTGTTGGCCTTGCAACTTGAAGTCACTTAATTTGAGTTTCTTGTGGATTGATAATCAACAAGTGGTTGTTGATGTTGCAATTGGAAAGTTGATTTCCGTAAACGCAGTCCCTTATTTCTTGATTATCACTGAATAATTAGAGCAACGTTTGCTTTTGAAATTTTTTCGTAAGAAGATCGCTGTCCACAAGTAATTTTGGCCAATTAGAAATGCATTGTGGAAGAAATTCTCACTTAAAGTTCCATTTTCTTGTCTTATTTAACATCATATTGAGTCAAACATATTCCACCAAAACTAGTCTGACCACAATGAAAAGAAATGAGGCAAACCCAAATAATATGTTTTCTCAAAACGGAAGATGAAATCCAGCGCTCTAATCTGGACATCACTTGGTTCCAGTAAATGAAGTGTTGTTATTCTGGATGAGACTCCTGGGATCAATTCACAACATGTTACCTTTCAGTGTTTACTACAGACACGCAGTACCATCAGTTATTCCGTGATCGATTAGCTCTTGGTCTGTTTCGATAAAGGGCTATCTTTAAAACGAAAATTATTTCGACTGGATAAATAAAAGGGTTGTCCATTTTTGTCACTCCTAAATTCACTGGGTCTATTTTTAAAAGTGGTAATTTTATCCCTTTCAAGTGAATTTGAATACGTCATGGGCTAATTTTTTCCAAATAATGTGTAAAATTCTTAGCTGGAAATGTAGTTTTCAATTGTTGAATGAGTGATGTATCTTTAGAGCAGAAAGGTTGGTAAATACCCATTGATTATGGGTATTAGTGCTAATGATGCGGCAAACATTGAGGTCACATTTTACATTGCAGGAAATGAGAAATCCTGATTACTCGTAGATATTAATGATGCGTTTAGTCTCCTGTTTGACTTCCTCTCATTCGTCACGAATGTTCAGCTCAAATGGGAAACGTTGTGGAAGTTACGACCCGTGGGCTATCCGTACAAACCGCCTAATAGTGAGTGTAATCGGTGTAATATTACATTAGTGAAAAAAAGTTTCATAAAAATCTAATGGGTTTCTATGTAAATAAACCAATCACATTAAGTTGGAGACTGCTTCCTGTTGGTTGTATGAAATGCATTAATCTTGTGGAGATATATTCTTGAAAATTTATTTCTAAATATATGGTGATGTGAACGGCAATTGTCTGTTGAATTAAAATTTCATAAGAATTGCCGAGATTCCGTGGTACAATGCTGAACGTGTAACGGTTAACTGCTAAATAAGCTCGATAACGTATGTAAGAAGTGAGGCAAGCTTCCTTACGACATCCAATATGAAAATCAGAGGTAACTCCGTGAATTGTAGCACGCAAGTCAGTTATCAAAACTATACTTGATTAAAATAAAACAAAAAGACTTGGTGATCCTCGGCACAAAAACCTGACCACGACTCACTCCAATTATCATACTACGAACCAATGTAATTTTGGTTATGAAGTCGGCCTTCTGCCCCATGTTATTCAATCAACCAGCAATAGAGCAATTAGAAACTAGTTTAGTCCATTACGAAAAATTCAAACAAATGAATGTTTGGAAATAAAATACCATAAAAGTTTTCCGAGGGGCTTGCCAGACACGTTCCGTGCACAAATGATGAAGGCATCAGAACAAATTAAAATAACAAATTTCAATTTACACTTTAAATTAAATATTGTAAACTCAATTTGCATTTAAATGACATTCTAAGTTGCCAATAGCAATTTGATTATAACATAAAACCGTAATTCATCCAACATTGTATTAAGTTATAAATGTTGCTCCTAATTGAAAGTGATAAATTGCTGCAAAACGCGATTTATTTACCAACATGATAACTGAAATCCTAGTCCATATACAATTAATTGCATTGTACCTGTGATATTAATCGTTATTTATAACGCATTACATAAATAAGCAAATATGTTTTACTTTGTAAAATTATCCCATTATACATTTTGCTTCCTATGTTAACAATTGAATAATTTATTCTTAACTTGGCATAAAATTTCAGGAGATCGACATTAATATTATGTGCTCATAAAAAATATGTGCTTAAATGAAATGTCTTGAAAGTTTTGATCGCAGTAAGTAAGAATTGGGTTTTTTGGAAGACCAGTTTTGTGACCAACGTACAATCGTTGCCTCATCTTGTATTTGGTCTTGTTGAACAGCTTCTGACTTCAAGTCATGGTTCTGACTTCACAATGGGTAGTTCACTTAAAATGAGACCCAAAATACCGATAGAAAGAATATAAAAGGATTGTTTGCTCTGTATCTCCATAACCCACACCCTTGCTTACATTTACAATACATTTGTGGGCACAGATAAAAGTGAAAAAGACCAAAAAATAAGTACAGCCAAGCTTAGCTAATTGTTTTGACTTCTGCTAGAATCAGTTTTCCCAGCTGAATACTGAGTCAACTGAATTGCACAGCTTTGTTTTACACATTTGTTAACAAGATTTGATTGAAACAACCGGTTAACAAGTGTAGAAATCGCCTTTATTTGATTAAAATCAAATGTAGAATAACTGGTCATGAAGTATTTAAAAACGGTATTTTATGCTGATCAAATTTCTGAAAATCATAAACAAAGTCCTGGTGAAAGAAAATAGATGTTTGAGAATATCAGTGTCAATGTATGCATTACGTTTTCATGATGAGATATTCATCCTGCAGATTTATTCAATATCAGCTGCTTATCCCATAAATATATCATATGAATGACATTGCACATCGCACAGGGATTACCCTGGTTCCACTACAAATTGTTGCACTCCAGAAATCCAATAACACAGAAAAGTTCTGGACTAAAATAACATATCACTTCAGCTTTAGTTTCTGTTTCAGTATTCCATCTCCACAATTGTGTGGACATTTCCAAATTGGCAACATAAGAGTACTAGCAGCCGTGATTACTCCTAAATGCTAAAAAAGACGTTTATTGCAATCAAAGAATAATGTTATCAATTGAAATTACATTAAATTACATCTAAATTACATCAATGTCTTTTGTTTCCAAACATTTAAAATTGATTTTTTGTTCTTCAGAATTTGATAGTAGGGTATATTATGAAATTCCAACCATGTGTCATTGCCATGTGTTCCTGAATTTTATTTCAACTACCTGATTTGAAATTATATAACTTCACTGCTCACTTGTACAGTTTATACCCAAGTGTATCTGTGTCAAAAAGACCATCACCACCTGTTTAGGTTATTCTTCGGCATACCAACTGCATATATCGAAATGGTTTATAGAAATATGACAAGAGAGCTCAAACCAAATGTCAAATAGAAACTTTCCACAACATATCGATACTTTATATAAATGTCACTTCCCAAACTCACTGGTGTATCTCCTTTTAAGAATGTAAAGGTGTCAAAGGATTAGACTTCGGTTAAAGTTACCACCAGGAGTGCTGCAGTCTAGAGACTGCAGTTAGAGTTAATGCCAGGGGTGCCACAGGCTTCCTACCTCACACCTGCACCTGCAATCATGTGACAGTCTACAGACTATCCTATTGGTTAATTAGAGTTATGCATTAGCATCATAATCATCTTTGGTAGCCATCTTAGTCAGTTCAATTTGCACCTTCCTTGAGACTGCATGTATTTTGTACCAGACTTTATAAAATTTAACTCTCGTTCTAGTCTTTTTACACAATCATGAGTGCTGAGCACAGCAAAAAGAATAAAGATGATTACAGTCTTCATCCAATCAAACACGTCGTAAATTTGGGTTTAGTTAAAGAATTACCAGTAGTTGTTTTCACAAAGTACTTAATGTTTCATATTGTCTCTAGGAACGGTATATTGCATGATGAAAGAAACTTTCTCTCTCTCTCTCTCTCTCTCTCTCTCTCTCATGGTAACCATAAGACGTGCTGGATCTTATCTTTTTAGCGTTTTGTACTGGATTGAGAGAAGGAAATTATTACGATCCGTGGAACCCGTTTTGTGGCTTCATCCGTTGTACCGTCTGTACAGGAAACGACTGTGTCTCGTCGGACGCTAAATCGGGGAGGATTGGCGGTGAACGTAGGATGAAGGCCAACAGAGTAGTGTGCAAAGAGGGAACGTGGATATCAGATCAATATCAGGTAGCTATGCAGAGTTATGTATTGTTAGCATAAAAAATGCAGATCCTGAGCTATGAGTGAACATTTCACCCTTTCCTCCAGTTTAGAAAAAGGGCAATGTGACTTGAAAAGGGTAAATCAAAAGCTCAAAAGTGATGTTATATTGTGGCTTCTCCCGAAAACTTTTCCCCAAAAACAGCAGGTTTAGCTTTCTGATAATCAAGGTTTTTCGAAATTTCTTTCCTAATTAGTCAAATTGGACTAGTTATTAAAAGTTTTCACTATAATTAGGTAATTTATAGCCATATTGCCGATTTTGATATCAGCAAATTCATATTATGAAAGATTATTTTCCATATACATGTTCATTTTTACGAAATTATGGTGTCAGCACACTTATTTATGAAATGTTACTAACTAGTCTAGTTAAACTAATTAGTAAAGAAATTCGCAAATAACCTCGTGTATTCAGTCCTGGCATCTATATGTTATCTTTTTTTATTTAAGTATAAGTCTTCTAGTTTTAATGAGGTGCAATGTAACTATAATAGTGACTATAATAAATGACTTTACTAATTAGTCTCTAGAGACTATTATTATTGTTGAGATATATATGTATTTATGAAATTTTAGTAACTTCGAACAAGTTTAGCTCTTCGCAACAATTGATTTGAGATGCCAGTTGATTTGAAATTCAACTGTTGCGGGTTGCTTAAATTTTAATAGTAATTTCATGATCTGGAACAGTTGGACTAATTATTACATCCACTTCGTAAAACCTAGAACAAAACTGTTATCACAAATGTACATGCAATCACAAGGAGAAATGTTTGTAATACCTGGTCAACCAGAAAAATGGATTCATAGAATAAATTGTTGTGCTGTACAGTGTGGTCGTTAGTATTCAACCACAGCGAGAATATCTCTTGTTTGCAAAATAAAGGTTTTACATGATCTTACCTCTGATTCTATGTATTTTGGCCCATTCCGAGAGTGTAAATTCTCTGATAAATGTTATTCATTTGCAATAAAAATATACCACACGCATAATTGATTACAGCGAATTATTACAATGCGATTGATGGTGTGCTAAGCATCTTTTATGGTACAATAAGCAGGTCTTCACTTACACATCTCTTTTTCAGTTCCCTGAAAAATTTAAGGTTTATCAACGCGAACTTAGAGATACACTTGTCCCCGGATATATCGATATTTTTGGTGCGGAAAAATGGCATCGATATAAGCGGGATATCGATATAAACGGAACAAATATCTACATATTTTAATTTGACTGACTGCAAAAGATTGTATCGATATAAGCGGGATATCAATATAAGCGATATCGATATATCCGGGGAGGAGTGTAATATTTTACCAAGCAGAAAACGGCCGTACAATTTGTGGGCCCATAACCATGATGTCAAGACATCTTTATTTCAAAAATTTTCTCGTAAAAAAATTACATTCACCTTTGCTATATTTATTTGTTTCTCATTTGTAGAGTGTCAGACAGGGACGAGATGCCATCTGTCGCGTTCAACTTCCTTTCGCGGTTGAAGACGGAAATAGACCTGATTGTGGTTCCACCTATAGCAAGGATATGTGCAAACGAGCCAAAAGCGTTCTGCAGATGAACGACAAAACTGAAGTGTGAGTAACGTCACTGACACAGGCTTTTGTTCGTTTCTGGAACCATAAACAGTTATTTTCATATGATTGTAATTGCCAAATACAGAACATTTTCGATGCTGTGCATCTGAATAATTTGGCACAGAGGTAGTTTCATTAGTCAGGATACAAAAATACGACTTCAGAAATAACTAAATGATTGGAAATGCTCATATCGAGTAGCTGGTCAGCGATGACTTCACAAATGTGATACTACCCGTAAAGTAAAGTCATGGGAACTTATCTTATATCTTGCATTAAATTACCAAAAAAGTTACTGGAAAAAAATAATAAAAATGGACTTGACTATTTTGCCATACCCCATAGTTCGACAGAAAATACTTTTTTTCTAAGATGTGTTTAAAATGTTATGGTTGTTGATGTAAAAATTTGATAAGACTAAGTGGTCCTGGCTGTGAAATTTGTCCCAATTTTCGGTTCAACAATCGTCAAAGTGTAAAGCAACAGTGTGGAGTACAATAAACTAAACAGGTTTTTTTTACCAAAGACCCAGGTAGGCAAACGGCCATGTCCTATGACAGTTTAGGTATGTGACTCCGTTTTAAGGTTTATTGAACTTAATTCTTATCTCTTGATTTTAGGTTTTAAATTTCCAACGTTACAAATCAGCTTCAATTTTCATCTTTATCTGACTTCATAACACCAAAATCAGACTGTACTCGAGTGAGATCAGTTGTCATGGATGGGGTGCTCTCCCGTTCCCTCATATTTAGCTCAAAGATTTAGACATCACATCATACGGAATTCAAACTACTCTAGTTGCATCGACGACAATCTTATGGGAAAGGTCTATTGTATAGAGAACGCTTTATATAGGTTTGGATCAGTAGAAATCGCAGAGGTGTAAATATCTGGTGGAAGCACTGAGAACTGATCTTTGTCTTGCTTGCAACAACAGATTTATCTGGTACCTTCAAGGCTTCAACACTGGAAGAACGGAATAAATTTTTTTTGTCGGATTCATTCGTTCACGGAATAATTATTAAATTTTATTAATTATCCCAGGAAGCAAAGTGCGAAATAACTGGATCCTTTGTAATTGTGAGCAAGACTTGACCTCACTAAACCTTTGTAAGCTTCTGTATATTTAATAATTAATAAATTAATACGAATATTCGTCTGTATACATTTCATACGGATTGGTAAAATATTATAGATCTAAATTTAATTGTAATCTGTAACAATTAGGAAAACAAATGTCGAATATGTCATATTTATTTTGTTGACTGTTACTAACTTATATAAGAATAAATTAATAACCAACCGATTTGATTTGTACACTTTATGGTTCTTTTGCTTCAACAATTTGTTTAAAGTGGGCTAAAATTCTTAATAACAATTGAGTGTCTAAAACTCTAGGCCATGAGACCAAGCTCTCACCTAATCCATTTTTTCGGAAATTCGCTTTACCTTTAGACTATTAGCAACCTCTAAAAAGAATTTATTTTTGGTTACATTTTGTGATAACTGTGTAATCCAAAAATCTATTCCATAAGGCGTTTACTAAATAGGCTAATCAGTAAAGAGAATTTCCGAAAAACTCGAATGGTGGTCAAAAGGCGCACGGCTGAAGCTGTTTGAATAAACGCTTTGGCTTTGGCAGGGGTGAGTCAGGATTCTCTTACCTGGGGATTTGGAACAATAGAACTTCATGCTGTGGTCCTATGTGCACCAATTGCACAATTTCAAATTCTTTCGTTCCCAAACGTTTCAAAATTTTAAAAGCTAGAGAATAAGAAGATTTCAACAATTTGCCCCATTTTGGCATCCCAGCTTCCTACGTCCCTAATCCTTCATTTTAACATTGCAAACTAGTGGCCTAGCGTCCTTAAGTATTTTCATGTTTCGTTGCATTGGACCCGAAAGGCCGATATTCAGTTTTAATTCCGTTACTGAATCAATTACGTAAGTGACACGTAATTGATTAAAATATTTTTTGTGATGGCATTTTGCATATTGATATTATTGAAGTCATTTTCAAAATCTCCAGTTGTAAGACCAAGTGAATTTTCAGTGGCTATTCTTCAAATAATACTGAGATTCCGTATCAAGATAACCTTGGCAATTCTAGACAATTTAAGATAAAATTAGTATCTTCCATATGAACCACAACATTAGAGATTTGATTGGCATATTGCTTGTTCGAGCCACTTTTGAGAGGCTACTGAAATTATTTTTAAAAAGCGACACTACCCTCAATTGTGATTTACCAAATATGTCGATCTCTATGTATATTTTAAAGCCGTATCTGATTTATACTAGGCAAACTACTAGACATGGCTCTGCGCTGTGCTAACCTTGTATGCAAACTCTTTGATGTCTGAGTTTAACACCGTAAAGAGAATGATAAATTGTTTGTAATTTTAGCACAACGTTACATACATGAAGTGGACATGAACCTTTTAGATTTTGGAACTGAAAGTTCTCGTTGGGCCCCAGTGAACGGGTTGTGCTAATCAGAGAACACAGCTTGTCCAGAGCATATGTTGCACAGACTATGAGTTTTAATATTTTGGCATATGTCGACAAAGGTCAATAGCTTCGGGCTAATGAAACCACAATACACGTGAAAAGACTTCCAAATGCTAATTCAATGTTTATAAAATAAAGGGGACAGAAGGGCAGACCGTAACTTTTCATCTATCTGTGTATCTCTTTGTCCTAATGCGGCCAAAAGTACGATGCGATACAATACTTCTTTCAACTTTCTGTACTTCAGTCTGGAATTTTTCGAATGGGAAAATGATCAGTACTAAATTTACCTGTGATATATATTTAGATACATAATAAGAGTGACCACAAGAAAAGTGTCAACAATTGATATTGTATGATGGTAGGCCAATAATCTCCTCATTATTTTCCGTTTCTACCTTTCCTTCCTTCCGGGTAAACGGTTTCAGATTGAAATACCGCCTCCTCTGTTGCGAACGCATCAGTCTTGTCCTGATAATGCCACTCTTTCATCCACCATCCACCGTGGCACCCACAACCCTCTACCCCTAAGTCCAATCGACCCCTACGACATGTACCCCTACCCCCAAAATCGTCTCTCCATATCCAACTCCCACCCAATTTGTATTCGGCCCCATTTACATAGATCTGTCTTAGGGCCACGATTAATTAACCGTTCGAATTGAGTTCAATAAGTGCGTATGATAACATTAAGATTGTTCGCGACATCTCTTTTTATTAATCGACTTCAATTCTATTTGGTAGCTTAACGTAAGAGAACCTTACAGGAAAGCCTCGTACAAAAGTGAGGGGGATTTCATCACTCTCACTTACCGCATCTAAAAAGTACCGAAAAGCAGACTGGCGTTCAGGCATTAGAATATCCTTAATGAGCTAGTCTAAGGGGTTGTAATCTTATGTGGGCTGACCGAAGATACCAAAATGTAATAAACACGATTCACTCTTAGTGGCAATCTTATATATTTGAATTTACTTTTCACTTTGATTCCTATGGGAAAGCGTCTTTGTACGGTGTCTATTTTTCTATGAATTTATCTGTCTGCATAGTTCCATAACATTAGCCACTATTCTTTTCCTCGAAGTGTACTTTCTGACCTATTGTGTCATACACGAGTTCAACGACAACATATGTACCAAATACCCCAACATTAGCGGATCCAGGATTTCCCATACAGGGGGCGCCCGACCCGTGGGGGGGGGGGGGCGCCAACCCTCTTTTCCCCCAAAAACCGAGAAAAACTGCATTACATGAAGAAAATTTTGGCCGAGGGGGGGGCACCTCCTGCCCCCCTAGATCCGCCAATGCCCAATATAAAAAATTCGCCCACGCGTATAGACCAACAGTTATGCTGAAACATTGGACTTAGACAATAATTCTGGATGTGTTAAAAGGTCATAAATTTAACACAGATTATTGACCTCACAACCAGACTGGCACAGAGTTAGGCGTGGAAAATCCAAAACAGTGAGAACCACAAAAACTCGTGTTGGTGCTCGCACTTGTGACATCAAACCACAGGCACATGGCCAAATCCACGCGGAGTGCGCCTATATAAGGGGGATCATCCAGAGGAACCAACCAGACTGAAAATACAGACAGAAATCAACAGTAAGGTGTCTCCGTCAACATGAAGGCTGTCGTGTGCTTAGCTTTGTTGAGTCTGTTCGCCGTGAGCAGTGCTTATCCTTACGGCTACCACGGCTGGGGCTGGGGATGGCCCTACCACTGGGGAGATTACTGGCACGGCTACCCCGGCTACTACCAAGGGTTTCACGGTTGGTATCACCAAGGGCACTACCCTGACTGGGTACAAGGAAAGTCTTACAAATACCATGGAAAATACGCAGGTGAGTACTAAATTAATACGTCTGCGCATTTGGTGGTACAAGTTGTAATAGAATAAAGTTTGAGGTAAAACTTTGCAAGTTAACGAAAGAGCAACTTTAAAACTTATCCGAACGCTACAAACACACACAGTAACTAGTGGAAAAGCATAAGCGCTTATTCTTATTGAATGTATGTTTCTAGCAACGTTTAAGCAACTATTTAAACATAAAAATGTTGGCATAATCAATTCAAGATATGAATTTCGTTAAAAGGGGATTCTACATTGAAACATAAATTTCTGCTGAAAAATTGTGAATGAACGTTTCCTCCTGTGTAACAACCAGTCTATCAACGCAATTTGCCGATTTTCACACAATATCAAAATAAACTTGAACCATAAAAATTGTTTTTCTTGTAGATACTTGCGACCATGATGGATTTTACTACAATGATGCTGATTCCTTCGTGATCTGCTCCAATGGGAACGCTTTCCGCATGGAGTGCGCGCCCGGATCCAAGAACAGCGGCCCCTCGCACTTCAAGTCCGGACACGACTACTATCACCATGACTTCTGTGATGTCAACTTGGTGGCCAAGAATAAATACTAAACTGCATCCACGTCCACCCCCCCCCCTACCCCAAAAGGTATATTTTAACGCAAATTATTGTCAAAATCACTTAAGATGATGAATGCAATCAAACGGGTAATGGTCGCTGTAATAATTTCAGCCTTTTCAGAGGAAAAGTTATACCGTCATTTTAACTGCACAACATTTCAATTTTCATTTTTATCGAAAGTAATCTGGATAGGAAATAACTGACTTGTTCCCCACACCTTCAATCGCAACTGCTCTGCATCACCATAAAGTCAGAGAAAATGTCACACATAAAAATACAACATTGACATAATTGAACAGGGACATAAGCACGGATTTCTAAATGCGAATGGCAGCTGTTAAACCTCAGGTACAAGATACGTCAGACGTTAACCATATAAACGCAAAGTACGTTGTCTAAAACCTGTGCGACTTTGATATAAAGCGCTAACACGAAAATAATAACAAACTTGTATATAATTCCTATATTTTTCAGGATACCCCCGATCACAATGGATGCTACTCACACTGTTGGCCTCAGGAACTTGTTTTCCAAGTACCTCATAATCATCATGAAGTTTGATTTCACGAACCAAACTGAGTCTAACTACTCGCTGTCTTTCGCACAAAAATATTGCTGAGAGTAAATGGATAAAATAAAAGATTAAAGAATATACAATTTGTATTATTTTTCTTTTCAAAGTTACAGCACAAGCAGTGAACTAAGAAACAAAAGATATCGTAACGTCCAGCCTATAAACACGCTCCGTTTAAAAATTAAAATATCATAGCATCAAACATAGAAAGTGCTGAGAGAATGGAATTCGAGAATGAAAATTTGCAAGTGGAAAACACATCAAGTGTAAATACTCTCTAACATTATGATTAAGGGACATATCCTTTGGTGTATTAATATCGAAACAAAGTAAGTCAACAAGCAATTGTTTTGTGTAAATGGATCAAAGTCTTAAATTTTGCTGTAAAACGCTTAATGTCACTGAATTCAATTAACAAATATACGTTTCCATATTAGGTTTACACCTTTTTTTAGTAAGTTGGAATTGCTTAGAATTTCTTCTGTCCTTCAAGCATTCGTTACCTGTTTACCATTTCCGTCTTGTAAATAAAAAGAAACAAATTAACATTAAGTGGGACATAAAAAAGAGATCAGCAATATCGGTATCCCAGTCCAAGAAAAAGAGGAAATTCATTTTCTTGCACATGTGAAATCTCGCAGTTTACTTGCCCCATGCATTATTTGCTGAAAAGCAAGTGAGGGAAGAATACTAAAAAATCACATATTTTTTCAGGTTTAGCCAAAACATATTCTACACCTAATTATTTTATTGATGTTTATTGATGTAATACCGGCATTTTTATAAGATTTCCCGTATACAATGCTATCCTGCATCACAACAACACGCCCGTATCCTAAAAAATGTACATCAATAAATTGTGCATACGGGACAAAAAACGGTGACTATACGGGTACAAAACCGTGACTATAAAAACTAAATGGTTCAATCCAGATTGAACAAATGTCGGAACTAGCTGAATATTTAGATTTTGATACATATATTAAGGTAGGTAACGCACATATGCAATACCAATATCGTCTGTTACTGAAACACCTTTTTCAAAACAATTCTGTCGAAATAAGTCAAAAATTTGCTGAAGAAAGTCGCTAACGATCGAACTGCTTCTGCAGTTAGCTCCAAAATATGACATTATAATATAATAAACAAATAATGCACTGGCGCCGCGAGCGTGACGCACTGGCGTACAGGACGCCAAGTCATTTCTAAAATATTTTAATTCTATGGATGTTTTAATGCAATGTACTCAATTTTATATCTCGGTACGCCAACACGCCAGTGTCAAATGCACGTAAAAAAAGAGCAAAAAATCTTCACTGAAATGGACTTTTGTACGAAAGGATGACCTAATAATAAATGCCTTATTACTTTCAGAAGAAAAAATGGCTTCAACAACAAGTTTCAGTGAATGCTGGTTGGAATTTAACGGGCGATCCACGCAATGCGAAGAAATCACGAATTTCATGAAGGTCATCACGAAACATCCAGAGTTCGATCCCTCTCGAGTCAGGAGGATAATGAGCATTGGCGCAGGTAAGGGTAAACTTTGTGGAGAGGTCTGGATAAAGAGTAGATCTACGCAGCGTATAGACTTAGATCTATTCAGGGTACATCTACGCTAATCATTGTATCTGCGTAGATCTACTTTTTGATCCTCATGCATCAGAAATGAGGGTCTATGTATCGGACGATATCTAGATTTGTGTTCTTTGCCGCCATTGCATTTTCAGCAGAATTGGACTCTGTGTCAAAAGTTAGGAAAAAGTTGACCAGGACCCCCCACCCACCTCCCCACCCCCCCACCCACCCCCCGACTGGGGAAAATGTATTTCTGGCCACTTCACACAATTCTAGGAAAAATTTGGGGAAGGCATGAGCGTCAGTGCTCTCTCAGGACACCTCGTTATCCAGTGTAGACACGTCGATTAATTAATTCAGAAACTTAGGCAAGCCCGAAATTCGGAATCAAGGGCATTTAACGTAGATGCACCCGCGGCTGTAAGCTCTCACTAGGATTTTACCGAACCCAAAGTTACCGAAGAAAGCATGAGAAGTGAACCATCGCAGAATAGACGCTTTACAATAATGCGGCTTTTCTTTATTGAAAATATCCTTTTCAGGTGATGGTAAACTGGACTGTAAATTGATAACAGAAGCATTTCCAAATGTGCAAAAATACATAGCCATTGAACCTGATGAGGAATTATTGAAGACAGTTGAAAGAAGAGTCAACGTTCTGGAACAGAAAGATCAACTTGAGGTTTGAATTCAATTCCTTTAAGCTAAAAACAAAAGACAGGTCTAATATTTTAATGTAGTATTCTTATCAAATCTTGATTTTTAATTGATATGGTTATTTCTTATTGGCAGGTTGAATACATCAACGCCTTTGTTCAGGATTACAACGGCCCGTCTGAACCCATGGATCTGATCTGGTTGAGCCATGTGATTTACCACTTCAGTGACACATGTAAACAACAGTTAGAGAAGATAAAATCCTGGTTGGCTCCGGGTGGATGTATTGCTATTGTACTGGATAAAGAAGCTAAGCTGCACACCGCTCTCAGTACGTAATTAAAAATAATTTAAAGCGTCTGTCTACATGTATGCGCAAAAATGACGCAAACGTGTGTGTGCAGAAGCGGATCTATGGGGGTAAGGGCACTTTAAGGCCCATCCATTTTCTAGATCCGATACTGTGTGTGTGTGTGTGTGTGTGTGTGTGTGTGTGTGTGTGTGTGTGATGTGCGCACGAGTGCGAATTCTCATCCTTCTACCAACAAGTAATTCTTTGTCTGATGTTACATTGATGATGCTTAACGTTGAAGAGTTGGCAGTTGTTTAATGATACATGTATGTATACCAAAGTCATGTTATACTGTCCATTACCTGTCACAATGTTTCTTTAAGAAATATTAATTCTGCGAGTAATCCAGACATTTTCATTATCTGTAAAGATGAGCGTGCGGAGATAATTTCCTCAAAACTTGGTTCAATCACGGGCGTTATCTGCCCCAGGTTACATGTACTAACACAAAAGATCTGTGCATGGATTTGATCTTCAACAACATAAAATTTTAACCGTTATATACTCTTTATTTTAGGATCTGTTATGTCTCTAACGGATGAGACGTATGATTTAGGAGTTTTAGCCAGATGCAAGAGTGCGCTCAGGGAGTTAGGGATTGTTATATCAGGTAAATTGCCTGCACTTCACAAATACATTATGTGACATTCACAAATTGCGTACAGCTCCTGAAAAGTTTATCATTTTCTGTTTACACGAAAAGCACAGTGTGCTCTTTAAGGGTCTCCATATGCAGCATGTACATGTGTAGGGATACATATAGGCAGATGGAGACAATGTCTAATTGAAACATGTTGAAACAATTAATAGATGGCATAGACGTACAAGGAGAATCCGTCATTTTTCATAGACATAAAATGAAGACCTTTTAGCCAGCTGTTAAATTCAAATGTTAATATTGTGCCGATTTCCTCTCAATTTAACTTTTCACTTTGTCTGTCTCAGAGGATGAAATTCTTATCACTTTGGGGAACAACCAAAATCACGGCGTGGAATTATTTTGTTCTCCAGTTTATTCTGTATGTTTCCAAAACGATAAAGATTTCAGGAGCTGTTTCATGATACAAAAATTAAATAAATTTTAATGATCTGTGAAATTTTCAGAATACAGTATAGGCTACACGATAGATGTATCAGAACCAGGTTTGACTAAAGTCCTTCGGATTTTGGTTGATACATTTCCTGCAGAACATGAGGTACCTTATTCCACATCACATAATTTACTCTTAATTGCAAGTATAACAAGAATTTTTCATCAAAAAATGTAAACTTCCCCTGTACACTTTATATTTTACACAACTGCAGATCATGAAATTACTATTAAAAGTTAAGTGCCTCTCAACAATTAAATTTCATGCTGTGCTAATGCTGAGCTAATGATTGCGGGGCGCTTAACTTTTGATAGTAATTTCATGATCTGTATCCCTATATCTACTGTTTCAGATGGAAGATGTCAGAGAGGTGATGAAGGGATTATGTCTACCATCCAGCGATCAAATGCCTTCTGTAATGTCTATCTTTTTATGCAAACTCAATAATTAACGATAAGGCCTCTTACCAAATAGTACCAGTAAATATGTAGGGAATTCAAAATGAAACTTACAAGTGAATATTGTCAGCAATGCAAGTTTGAATTTGTCATATTACAATTTTCCTTTTAAAGAATTATACTTGTTATGATATTTGTTATGTAGATTACAGTGTTATCAAAATAAAATATAATTTTCTATTGAATTGTTCCTTTGTTTTGTCTGAAGTCAGGCATACGAATACAGAATAAACCATTTAGAAATCAGATCTATGTAACCCTGCAGGGTTGCGACAAGGATCAATTCACCATATGAAGCGACATTAACAAAATAGTCCTGTGACAAGTAGTTGTTTATCTTTTCATTTAAAAATAACAATGGTAAACAAAGCATCATCATACAGCGATGTGGATTGTGAACTGCAGTCAGAATTGGCCTCTTTCCTACATGTTCTGCATTTTCCTGCAGCTCTCCGACTGTCACCCCCCCCCCCGGTGCAATGATTACTGCTTATCGTGATGGATGGGAATTGAGGCACTACAGGAAGTAACTTACCCTTGGCAGATTTTCGGATACGAATTCCTACAATAGAATACACCGATAACTAATTCCTTCTCTCGACATTCTACAGGTGTATTTTCAGATTCTATTTCCTGCATAAAATGTACCTATTGAAATTATTGTACTTTCATCAATCCCATTCAATGGCATACATGTTTTATTTGTAGTCTACATTTTATTTTGAAAAACGTAGGACGACCTAGAAAGTTTCACAATTGTCCTTAAGATCAGATGAATGACAAGGAATTAGGAGATTCATTTCTGAAGTGGTGCATAATACTCGCCAAATGAAACTGTAATCATTACATTCACAAACAAATGATGCAGAATTTAAATTACCCTGGAGAACAAAATCAAATTGTATGCGAAGTTATCTTGATTGTGATTGCCTGTTTTCCTGTAAGCAGATGTCCTTTGCTGTCTCAAATGCTACATGTAACATGTGATATCTGATCTGTACTAAGTACAAATCGTGTATATGGTTTTCTGACAAAAAGGTTATATCGAAAAACTGTAGCAGATTAATTTTAGTACACGATGAGTATTGATCTGGAGTTTTCCTTATTAGATTTATGCGACGTGCAGTGCTTCCACATTTTTATTTGCTTTAAACCCCAAAAAAACGCCCAATCATGCCGTTGCACGAAGCACAAAGCTTACAATAATTTTTTGGTGGTTTCAGCATGAGTTACTACAGTATGTATATTATTGTATAAAACTTTCTTTTGTATCCGCATAAATCTGGCAAAGAGAGATATGGACAAACACTTTCAGACTTTTGAGTGAATTGTAAATCTGAACATATTGTTCTTTTATAAGTCATACTACAGTAGATGTCACAGCTAATCAAGGCCAGAAAGGTTAAAAACTAAATCAAAATGTTATCACTGTGAGACAATTAGTGTGCTCCTCTTGTCCATTATCTATTACTCAAATGTAAAGCAAGTATAAAAACAAATGATTATGAAATAAAATCTACGTTGCCATCCAGTGGACTACCGTCGGGAAGGTTTGAGAACTGCAATTACGTCTTTTTTACCGTTTTCTTCGGAAAAATTAATAACGAATGAACTGGTTTCTTACTTAATGCACATTATCAGTGTGGTATTCATGGGTATGATGAGGGATGTTCATAAACAGCGGGGAGTTTTCAACTTCCTGTCAAAGTTCCTGTAAGATCACCCTCTGTGCTTCTTGATGATTACTGTTCTACTGTGTTAGATGGAAATTATTAGCACCACAGGAGGTCACAATTAAACATTCTCCACAAGGTAACAGGAGACTTGATATACTGAGATATTCTTGTACTTTTCAGTACTTGACGAGCTTAATTTGATTCTCAAAGCTGCATAGATTGAAGAGGTGTCAGTTGTACCCTGATCCATGTTGACCCCATTATACTAAAGGCTTTCTATCAATTTAGAATTGCACTTCATTTACATGCTCACCGTTTCTTTACAGGTGTATTGCAAACCACTGTGACAGCTACAGTTTACTTCCCAATTGATACTAAACTGTAGCTAATATGGAGCTTTATGTGCTTAAAATGCATACTATCACAAAATGAAACAGATGCTTACGGATATTAACGACTTATTTTTATTAGAATATCTCTTGCAACATATGAATGCTGAAGTTCTCATAATGACAGAGGAATAATAGCACAAATCACATTCCAGATCACGTTTTTCAATGGAAACTACCTGCATGTATTCTTTTAATGAACATGCGCATAAAAGCAAACATCCTTTATTCAAAAAATTAAATCAATTTTGTAGCATAACACCCATCACCAGTTAGATCTAATTGACTCTATCAAAATACTAGACGAACAAAGTTGAGAAATCAAGCAGCCCATAACTAATCAAATTTTACAAGATGGCAATTTGCCGAAAATGACAACTCAAGGTAAATTACGATTTTGATGAGAGATTTTTATATTTCGTTTATTTCATTGTTGCCTCTAATTTGAATGCTAATAGTTTTACAGCATGTTACGATTAATTGTCTTGAAATGTAAACACTGTTCCAAAAACTTTACATCTCTGTTGTCGCATATCAGTTTAATGTCGTTCACTTTAATGTCGTTCAATGATGCCTGAAAATCTGGTTGTAATCACGCCTTCAACAACGTTTGAAATGGGATGAAATAAAATGACTGCTTAGCATAGACTGTATAGTTCGGAGCAATATAACATTATTAATAAGTACCATAAATGGGTAGATAATAACATACACGGGAATAGGGTGTAATATGAAAAGTATTAATTTCTGACCAGTCAGTTCCCAACGAACTGTCACATACCAGTGAGGACAAATTGCATGGGATCTTATTTTTCCATTCAGAATATTCTTTTTATCTCTTTGCTCATCTCCTGGCTTATTTCAAAGAAGCCACCGGCACCATTGCCTCCACAATAACTAATCAATCACACTTAAGTCCGGTGACTGAACTCCCATTGTAAATACTGTCTAAGACCACAATGTCAAAAATAGCAACAATCGTCGACTGTCACTTTGGTGGACAAACGAAACTGTCGCAAATCAAGCCATTGGTTGCAGAATACAGTTTCTGTTAAAATAAAAGACGTTTCTATTATTTTAAGAGCTTGTAAGGTGTAAAGGACGTAAATTTATCACTCGGCCTTATTAATCTCTGAATTCAAACGAGCAAACTTCTATGGTTCACTACAACACATCTGACTTATTACCTTGTTTATTTAAACAAACTCAAAGTACGATTAGAAGCCATTAAAATATTCCTATTGTTTTAATCATCTTTCTTTGACAATAGCTAGAGCAAAGCAAGTCTACTAAATTTAAAAGCTACAACGATTTGGGTTTTTGGCTGTTTAGAATTGTCTCTATTTCCAAAATAAACCAAAATCAACAATACAAAAAATCTTTGAAAGTGTGTGTCACAATTTCCACTTTGAAATTATGTCTAAAATTATCGTTGTTATTTTGGTTATTTCAGAAACTCAAAATATCGTACGTTAACCCCTCGGCGGCAGCGGCGCTACAAGAGAATCTTTCAGTAGTCGTTTCTAATCGGATGACCACTATTTGTTCTCTTCGTGTACACATAATCATATCCACGTTCCAGACTTTATCTAAAGAGTGTTATTTACATCTAAATCTTTTAAATTGTCAAATTGTTAAAAACGACAAAATTTAGATAGCGCTCAGCGCTACTGGTGTGATCAACGATTCCATTAAAGGTCAACATGACATGTAATTGAAGTTATGCCTAAGAAGTTATGTTGACCTTGTTTTGTTGCTGTTATCTGTCGGCGTTACCACATTATCTCCATTTACATTTGAGCTCCTCATGAAGAAAACGTGATCTAATTTATTTCTTAGCACCGGACAGGATATCTAAAAGGATAAAAAGCCTACTAATTAATCTAAAGAAGGAGGCTGAATAAATCTAAAGAAGGAAGTTGAGTAAATCTAATTAAGTTAATCCATCTAATGTCATTTAACAGCTTTTGCAGCATCACCTCTGATCTCTTCTGACCAAAACAAAATCATCTGGTTCGATGTACTTTTTCTGTACTTTTCCGTTAGCGATTCTATATATGACATCATTAGCAAGATTTCTTAGAAGAGGCGAAACAAGACAAAAGTCCTCAACACAAATGATCTCGCTTAATTTGTAGTGTCCCGTGGTAATGTTTTAATGATGGGTGGGAGTTCAGGGAACTAGGTAATTTACACGGTTCTGTGACAAGAAACCCTAAACTGTGCGAGGCAGGCGCGAAGAAACATTGACGAAGGGTGATTACCTGTCAAAATATAATTGCTTCATATTAAAAAGAACACTGTTCTTTGGTGACTGATTCACTACATCCAAGATATTACGCTGGAGTGATTGATCTGAAAAGGAGACAAACGTCCATTAAAGGAAATAACTTGTTCCAAGACATCACAGTTCAGCGTGTAACCATAAATCCAAAACAAAACAATAGTAATGAAAAGTGTGGTTATATCAAGAACAAAAAAGACATTGCAAATTTTATGTAGTCCCAAAATGAATATTTAATCCTAGACCCGGTTACATCGGTTAACTTATTTTCTATTTTGCAAGTTAAACATACATGTACATGCCCAAATAGACAAAGTAGAACACCGATGTGTCAGCTTTATCGAGTGTTTTGCAGAACATGCTTGCAGTTAATATTTACAGCAAAATAAGATAATATTTAAGGTAATTTCTTTCCCGGGATGATGTTTGTATTAAGAACCATTAAGGCATTATATATAAAAATGCCAATACATGAAACACCTTACAGCAAGCCATTAGTTGTAAAACTATATTAATGGATTTATAGACTATGTTTTAAGGCTTATGACTTGCAACTGACAGATTCTATGATCATCCATCTATTTCAGTCATGTCTTTGATTTTCTTTGCCAGTGCATTGTTGTACTCTTTTTAAGGATATCATCTTTTAATCTGAACTTCAGGTGATATGTTGAAGATCTTAAGACTGTTCAAAATGTATAAAATGTTCGTATGTCACAGAAATACTCTGTTGTCCTATGTGCGATTCTGTATTTACAACTTTAATTCACGTTTTAACCACAATAAAAGAACAACACAAATTTAACACACAAATATCTTATATTTTTCGGTTGTGACTGTTCATGAATTAATTAATGCGAGCACTATTTTTCACTACCTTTATTGAAGTATATGTATTATGAGCAGCTGGATAAATACGTTACATGTTAATTGTATGTGAGCATTGAATGTGTCTGAATATTTTTGAATATAATTTACGAAACTATCCTCGAAGAAAAGATTACATGACACAATGTCACAAGCAGGAGTGAAACGACAACTATTGTGTTGTAAACTGTCGAAGATAACATGGGTGTACATTCTCTATGCGCACTTGAAGGCTCAGCAAGAGATGAGATTACACAATACATAAAGGCTTACTGCCACAGCTGTCACATTGCGAAACATGTCTGTCCATTTTAATTGTATCCACATCTGAGTAACACAGGCAATTCCTTATCTGTGTAGGATCAATGGAGGCTATATATATTTGGCCTAAAAGACAAACGCGGCCAAGAAATAATGTTTCAAGCTCACGCAACGTCCTGCGTAAAAATACTTGTTTATGTGCAATTGTCATTTTTATTTGTTGATAAATGACGTAGGCCCACGCATTTTTTTAACTGGATGTACCACAACATTCTTCAATCACGCACAAAGAAATCATAACGCAAGGAGAGCAATTGAAACTGGGCACATGTTTAGTAAAGCAAATTTATTTATTGTTTTTACTTGTAAAGTAGGTCACATTGGGTTTCATAAAGATATGTAATGGTTAATTTCTCCTCAATTTGGTAAATGATTCCATGTTTTATGACAAGTTAAATCTAACATGTATTATCTTTTTAGTAATCCAAGTAAATTTTCAATCATGAGATTAATTTTAAATTTTAAGGAAACGACTTAAATGATCTACACTATAAAAAGTAGATCAATTTATTAAATGCGTATCTTCTTCGCATTACTACTTCGTGATGATACATATCATAAATAAATCTTAGCAGTGTGTTCTAATTCACAAAGCGACGTTCTGGCCGCAGACCTTTTTCTGTACAATAATTGGATGGAACACATGACCTTATTTGACTAGTCGTATCAATATGCTAATTTTTGGAGTATGAATGTGAAGTAACAACTGAAACAACAGTCTGTCACCGACTCCTTGTAGAAAAACAAATTATAATGTTTGCCGATGGTGATAACATACTCACCACGCTTTACACGTACAATTAATTAAAATCAATTCAAAGAAAACTATACATTTAGATTTTTAGATAGATTTTAAGTGGATGTAATTCACGTCAGAGAAATAAAACCATGTATTACTGGAGCAAGATGAAAACACAATGTCTATCGAGTGAATGCTATGTTTACCAATAAACAAGAAATCAAACTGTTTTAGGCATCATCTCATTATTCAGCTTTAGATCTGCAAAAACTAATTCAACGTGAATCTCTATAGTTCCCGAATGGATCATGCTTCTTGTTCTAATTTCTCTCATTCAAAAATGTCAAAGAAATTATCTTTCCTGATGACTTGGTCTGAAACTGGAACAGCAAAAGGCTTAGAATAAAATGATTGGAGGAGAGTCCGTTACCAAAAGAGGAGTCACGCTCAACTGTGTACCTAAAATTCCATGAGAACGTTAAAATATGTCAGAACTCTTCACGGCAACTGATGTATAAATCTTTGAGGGATATGAGTAATTAGTGGATTGTACTGGTCTGGTGTAGATATTAATTAATTTATTATTTGGAACTGTAACAGGGTTGACAGATTACAACATGATTTAGCAATTTATGAAAGAAAATCTAGTGATGTGATAACTATTGACAAGACACTACTTAAAACTCTGCACATTCCTTTCCGAAGCTTTCCTCGTATCCATTGATTTACAGACAACTTCTAAGCTTCGGTACTTTGGCAGTTAATTGTGTTTGCTTTTAGGTAGTGCAGCTTGTATACAAAGTTAATGCATGTACATGAAATTAGCCGGTCCAATCTTCTTTTGTCTGAATTTTAAAAAGCCTCCTGCGATGACAATGTAAGCAGCACAGAATCGGTGTGTACATAAGAAGCCGAATATTTGAAATCCGACTGACAAATACATGACAAGTGATATTTGCTCAAGTAAGAAACACAGGTAAAGCTGTAAATCTTAGCCATATCTTATTGACACCCTAAAGGCTTACCTCAGAATAGTCGAAGTACGTACTATAAATTGAATTTTCGTTGGAAAGCAAAGACGAAGCTTGCGCAAGTAAAGGATAAGCAACTGTACATTATGGAATATCATAAAGACGTGTACTGGGTTTTGAAAACTTTTGAAGGGCTTACATGTTGGAATATTCGCTTTTGAAGCCTTTAGGATTTCTTAGCATTAGTAATAGGTAAGTGTATCTTTTACTTTCCGTATTGAGAGGAGCATAATGATTTGTAAGAAAATGACAGCCTTAAGGTGTAGTAGTGCAAAAAGCTAAATTTAACTAAAACAGTGCCGAACAATGAACATTGGCAAAAAATTATTGAGATATAGGACAAATATTTTGCTGGTCACAATTAACATTCTCCTGGGAAAATTGCTCTTATAATACTCAAGGTCACATTCTATTAGATATTGCCTTTTCTACTCATATTGATATTAAATATTTCACATATTAAAGTTGCTTGTGGTATTTCCTGTACGATTATACATGTTTATACAAGAATACATCTCATTGCATCACCAATCTATGTATATCTAGCAATGCAACATTTAGAGAGGTCTTTGACTTTTGCAGAATTTTAATTCTGGAATGTTGAAGATAAACATTAAACAAAATTAACAGGTTTTCCTCCATTATTAAAAATGTTCACATGCTTTAACCCTGACTTAACATGTTGGTTTTTAAATCTACACGAAATGTCGTTCCTCAATATTTATCTTCGAATGATTTCAGATAATTTGACCCCAAAACAGCAAAACAGCTTTTTATTGCTCCTCATTAAAGAAATAATAAATAATTCACGCAGTGCTCTTATCTAAGAAAATATACTGTGTGAAATATATATCATAAGCTGAACACTTGAAATATATACAGCCAAAGTGAACACCACAATCTCTCTTTTACTTTAATACATAAGATCCTGAACATTTTTCAACGCAGAGATTTAACGTTACGAAATCTTGTTGCACGTAAGCGATTACACAAATGGGCGTATTCCTTTTTTACATTAAAGAACACACATCTGTGACAAATACATCTTCAGTGCTTCAAAGCAATCGCATTTGTGCTTTGGTGTAATTCCGTTTTGTTCCTCCAAAACAGCCTAGATCTATGCGAGCGGATGGGGCGTGACACTGCATTCGCCACAACAATCTCCATAATCTTCGTGTAGCTTCTCAAAAAACGACATAACATAAGGTTGTAATGTAAGTAAATATCCGTGCTTAGTTGTAACTATTAGCTAATAACTATGGCTTTTAAAAATCTATTTATCCTATTGCAGAATTATCAGTACATTTTTCAATTAATGGAAAGAAAGAAAAATATATTCGGAATCGAACATTTTTATATTTATCCATTATTCTTTAACGAATAGCCGTAAACTGTGTAAACTATAATTTACTATAAATCTATCACGGGTCACTTTCAGTATTATGTGGCCATTTTATTATCTATGTATTCAATCGCTAAGTCACTGATGAGACGTGATATGGTCAACATTTTCTGCAAGATTCAATTTTGTAACGGATCATAAATTTGACGATATCTTTAATGGAGGAACCATTTTATGAAAATAGTGATTGTCAATTTTTTACAGTTCCCATCATGTCTCGTCATACTCAAGAAAAGTAACGAGACATTCCCGATAGGATCGTCGAAATATGAGGTTTCATTACAAACAACTGTTTTAGTTGTTAGCAATCTTGACTTTCACTTAAAAACTTGTCACTTGTCAACAAACATAGTGACTTCTTGTCGGAACAAGTATGTTGTGTTTAGTTGTAGTTAACTTACGTCAGTATAAAAATAAAAGCCAAAAACAAGGAAATTTATTACCAAATAGGTACGTTTTTTTATAACAAGTCTACATCTAAATGATTCACTGTGCCTCCCGGAGATCACGACTTTACAACTTTAGATGAGAATTATTAGGACGGCGGGAGTTGGCAGTATGCATTCCTGACAGGGTAATCGGAGCTCTGATATATCAAAAGACTCGTACTCAACGTGCTGAGATTGTCAGAAACTCATATATACGTTTTTTGCTTACATCGTTTTACTAGTTAATGAAGTGATTCAGTTTTATAATACACTAGTAGTACCAAACTTTTTATCGATCGTTACAAAACACCCAATGTATTTGTCACTCTGTGGGGATTTCGCGCTAGAAGAAGCGGCCCTCTATGCAAGCTTCATTGGGCATCAATAGGGATTCTCGATATTGCGACAGATATTGGGTGTTCTCTATTGATTAAGTCAAGTTGCTCAAAATAAACACACTGACCTCAGGTCCTGAAATTCGTGTAGTTTTTGGAACATTTTGGAACAAAAGAATTTACTCTGAACTCTGAGAGGTAAAAATGAAACGTAACTGATTTGATGATAAAAAATCGTAGTACAGCAAAAATGTATTGTTAGCTTTGTTAAGCTTCAGCGAGATATGACTTGGTTTCTGTTCAATAGAATTTCCCAGATAGAGGGTTTTGATTTATTTCAATTTAATATATTTGTATTTTACTTATTAAATTGTGGCAAATAAATGGCCTGACGGAAGTACTAAATTTTGTTTACATGCAAAGAAGTTGGCTAGACAATAACTTTCCGAAACTCCAAAATCTGACAAAGCTACTCTGTGATTTAACTGCCGTACACAAAAGTCGCCTTCTTAGAACTTTCGATAGTTGAAGCAACCATACGTTCTCTTTTCAGTTAAAATTTTCTTAAGTATGAATATTTTACTAAATAAATTAATCGTGCCTTTTAACATTTACTGGTTTTATCGCTTTACGTCCTTGTTACATTAATTTACATGCTATTAGCATTCATTCTGTATCGTTACATTATTATGTGCAACAATTAGTTTTTAGTTGTTATAATTTAAGCCCACGCAGATTTTTTAAATCGATAATGCATTTTGTGAACTGCTGAATTTAACACGAATGCAGACGTTCATCTTAGGCAGCTTTATGAGTACTGAAAATAGGGATCGAGCTCTGTAAATTAGGCTGATGGCATTTGCAAATGGCATAATCACTTTTTGCACTTGAACACTTCACATTTCCTCTGTCATTAATGGCGTGTCCCCGAAACAAATCATAGCGTAAGACTCCTGTGTTGTGTTGACAGTTTATTAAGTTTTGTGAACCCATCAGAAGTGGGAGGCTGTTGTCCCCTAGATTCACTTAGGGACAAATTCTGGGTTCTGTATATACTCAAACAATTGTCCCCTTTTAGCTATTTACCTGTCTTGAACAAGCAAGCTGATGCCTCTGTGCGGACTCCTCCTTGGACAAAAGACCATTGATTATATGACCAGCTTAATAGCGACATTAGTACAAAACAAATCGCTTTCGGATTCACCACACTAAAGTACCTTTATTTTGATAAATACAGTGGAATATTTAATTAACTTGTGAGTACGTGTGTGAGGACTTGATATCAAATGTGCAACACTACTTCTCAAAACAAAGGTTAAACCATTTTCTTTCGAAATGAAACTAAAATCTAAAATGTTATGCTATCATTATCTCTACTTAATTGGTTTTATAACACCAGATATTTTAAAAGCACTACATTGAGAGGTAAAAAATATTTTGTTGTCTCATTCTGCAACTGTCCTGGATCTCATTCATTAATGTTGTTGTAAAATAAATTTTACTATGCAGATTTTTGTGTAAAGATACTGAATATTTCTTCATATGACATGTTCTTGATTTCACAACAAAAGAATACAATGAAATACAAGCAAATATAACGCCATGTAAGAGAAGATGTTGGCAAAATACGAAATGCAAAAATAGAGTACAACATGAATTTTTTTCAACAGCTTTAATATAACCTATCGCGTCGAAATTATGCAACATACGTAAGATATTGACGAGTCCCTCTGAGTTTTGCGGTACCAAGAGAGACTCTTGATGGGCTGTGCGTGCGTGCGTGCCTATGGGGAAATGCCTTACTCTGCTTAGCACTTACATATATGTCGACTAGCATCAATCGGTATGTGAGGCGGAGTGAATGCACAGAGCAAGCGAAAGCTTAAAGCCATTTCTATTACATTTATTTAATCAAATATCACTTTAATAACAGCTGAGGTAGCAATTTGCATGGGCAATGCTACAATAAATAATGCAAATCATAAGCAATTGAGACTTGACA
>JBCAUI010415396.1:0-14250 GCA_038406195.1 Haplosyllis anthogorgicola | reverse complement strand
TAATGGGTTTTGGTTGCGGGGGGTTTGCATTTGGGGGCAATGCAATGGCTTTGCAACCTACTGGATTGTCTAGTTTCTCTTTTGTCATTTTGAGTGCGGGAACTGAATTGTCCTTCGGAGGTGCAGGGTCAGTATTTAAGAGGCCGAGGATAATAATATACAAGATGAACTTTGTTAAGTAGTGCACATTTTCTCTCAAATAAATCACCTGAGGAAAATGAAAGTTTGGTTTCTTTCAATTTTTTTTGGCAATGTACAGATGCAACTCATGTGTACAGGATTGACTTCAGTCCGCTGCTATTGGCATTGGGCACAGAACAATATGTGTATATCATTAGAACTAGGCAGCAAGGTGTAAATGTTAACAAAAAATTGACTCTGTAACCCTGTTTGAAAGGGAAGGTACTGTTCACACCATTTATATACATTTAGTTTGTTACTAATACATTGATTTTGGTTAACGGCCCACTCCATCGCATCTAGTTAATCCAAATCTTGTTTCCAAATGTGGAAGTATTTACATCAGGTTACAACAAACTGGAAGTAACCACCTAGAACTCTTTCTTTACCACAGGTCAATTAAGTTAAACAATGACTCCTAAAAACAAAAATAATATTATTAATTGGATATGGTGCTCAACTGCGGGAATTTAGGCTTCACTGGCTACACGACATAAATGGAAAGAAATGGAAACCTGGATGTTGTTCACAATGGTGCTTGCTGCACCACAACGAGACCTTTATGGCATTACTGGAATACACCGTCAAGAAATTGCTTTCGAGTGCAGTTTTGATGCTGTTAAGGCATTTTTACGTTACGTTTCACGAGATGAGTCTCGCTTTATGTCGGCAGTGACATTTAGGTGCTCGTGATTGTACCTCACAGCTGCCCAGCATTAAATGTCTAACGTCCACATAACCTTATAATAGACATACTAATGACTTTGACTCGTCAATGAAGCTGTAGATGAAGCTGTAGAAACGTGACCTAAAATAGAGGAGCACACTGTTGTCACTGACTGCAATTGAACCGAGAAATGATCATAGATTAGGATTACATCATTGATGACATTATTTTCATACATTTCATAAAAGTATCCATACTTGTAACAATTAACAGCAAACACTTCGTACATATTTGTTTTATAAGAGCTTAAATTAGATACTACTTTACAAATACCAAAAGAGAAGTCATTTACGGTAAACGTTTTTAAAAATTAGTTGATTAGGCTTTTTCTCCAAGTACTTCAAATTTTTACTGAATGTTTGACTATTGGTGCTGACACGATAATAAACCAAAGCGAGTAATTCTTGAGTTTTGCGAAAAAATATCTGCATCCTGTTTTGCGCTGGTAACTTCTATCATCAACCTTTAAAGGTGTGTCAGCTTCATGATACCCACGACATAAACCCATACACAACACCAGGATAAATACCAACTTAACATGCAAACCTGACAAGTACAAAATGTCATAAATAATTTTTATTTCCGTTTCCATTTAGCCTCACGTGTCCTGTTTGATCACAGAGTACCATTAAAGGCAAAGCCGCAGCCAGCATAAAGTGAAGGCAGATCTATACGACAGCAAATCACAACGATTACTGAATGAAACTGAATGAAAAGTAGTTCCAGTTGTTGCAATGAATGAAGAAAAAAAATGGAAGCATTGATCTAGCATGATACTCATTTCAGCTGCCCATTAAACGATATTTTAATGAAATTTTTAAATGTTGATGTTTTAAGTAGGCCGTGTTCATAAATGTGTCTCAGCTACAGAAAGTTATATCTATTTTGAAACGTTTGAGAACAAAAGAATTTTACTCTCCAGTATTTACGTCAATAACAATTCTTAATATCAGGAAACATTAAAAGCAACAAAACTAGTACAATCACTCCCGTTTTACTATTTGTGCTCCAAATTTATTAATGAATACACATCATTGGAATGCAATTTGACCTTAAATGAATCTGGTTCAAAGGAATTTTATTCCACTATGCGAATGGCACATAAAAGGCAGTAAGTGGTGCTTGTAATTAAGGAGCTGTTGTTGTTTTGTGGTAACAAGGTATATGTTTCCATGTTTTGGAGGTTTGAAGCTCCAAATGAAGCTGGACAGGCTTGGTATGGTCGCCATAGCAACCATCTTGTACTATTCAATACCATGACGACCGGGGAGAATGAATGATTGTGTATGCTCTTATTTGTCTCCGTTGTAATCGATGCCTACATGCTGTTACCATTTGAGGGACAATTTATTTCTTTAGGATATGACACGGGAAAATAGGAATAAAAGTAATAAAGTTTTGTTCTTCGGGAATGATTTTCGGATGAATTTTGCCTTTAAGTCTTGCCAGAATCACACCTTGCGTATACAATATACTAGTGCTTTTATGTAGATAAATATATTTTTCTTTTCTTGTCGTTGTAGGTAAGTAAATGCAAAAAAGTCTCCAAAGTTGTATCGTAAGTATCTTATCTTTAACTTAAGGTTACATGACAATAATATGAAGTTTTCATAAAAATAATCTCAGAAATGCCATTGAATGCAATACATTACGTAGATTCATAGAAGTCATTATGTATTTTTATTCTGATTAAATGATATTCAGCCCAGGACGCAAAAACATTACTCGACAAAAGGACATCGCAATATTGCTTCCCGCTTTACCATATTAGTCCATATCAGTGAAGGTGCCCGCAGTGGGATATGACAAATGTTCCGGAGTGTTATTCACATTTCAGGTGTTCTGCTGCTTGGTAAATGGTCCCCCAATGTAGTATTTATCATGTAGTAATTATGACACAGTCCATTATGAGTGTCGTATCAGTGCGGCTTGAGACTGACCAGATCCCCTGCACTGATAGCACTGCGCTTCTGCACATGGGTTCCGTATTTGACAAAGTTGTTCTTCATTCCAAATTACTGTACATTTAACAAAAACAGTTGAAGCTGTAGCAAATGTAGTTACAAAGGCCAGGAATATCTATTTTTTAATCATATGGAAAAGTGAATAGGGTATTAATAAGAGACATGTATGATGTTTTGTCACCAAGGGATTCAGCACAAGAAAAAACTGCATTCTCGAACAATAAATATTCATGTTCCAGCTTTGTTACTTCACGGTGAATAACATGGTGTGAAATTTTATTGTTTTTGAATAAGAAACTTTTCCTCATGTGTCTGTTGGTCCTTTTTCTTCCTTTTCACCAACTTTTGATTGTAATGATTCTATTGTATTAGATTAGACCTGACCAAATTTATAGTTTCCTTTCGCGAATGACACTTTTTCTGAATTCTTTCTGTATTATTTCTCATGTGTTAGTTGAACTGAGCCGTACTCAACAATAAACATCCCATGTTTGGAATGTTCATCCAGTAGACAACTGAGGGTATATCTGATATCTACGATCAGTGATTAATACCCTTATATTGCTCATATGTGTTTCTTTATGGATACGGTTAGTCATCTTCTGAGAGTAAAGAAATTTCCAAGTATTGCTGTCGATATTTAATCAAATTCTCAATTCCTTTTGTTGTTGAATGAATGAAAGTCCTTGCTTGGTAAACAGACAAAAGTTTTGATAACGTCATGATATCATCCCAGTCAACTCCAGATCACTCTCTTTTTGTACTTTGACAATGAACACATTTTAGAGCAATTGCCATTGACATACTCATAGCCTCATTAGAGACCATCCACAAAATGTTTACATTACAGAAGTTACTACAGAGATGTGATTAGTCAGTAAATTCTATTCAGTGATTATTGAATAGTAAATAAAAGAGTTATTAATAAGTGTCCCATCTGGCTGTGCAATTCAAGAAATTACAAAAATTGTATTATTCAATAGTTCATTAGCTCCCTGCAAGCAATTTAAGTACGCCAATAATAATTTCCACAAACAAATAGATTTATGTTTTCATTTAAGTATTATGTAATGTCCCTTCTGCTGACGAGATGCCAAGCTGCATTGTTAGAGACCAGCAAAGTGAATTTGTTTCCTGAAATAATGCAACCAACTGACAACCCATATTTAGTTTGGGAAAACGTTTAACAATAAGTTTAAAAAATTGTTTAAAATATTAAACTAAATACTGCACAGAAAATCAGGAACAAATCAAGAAATTCCTATTAAAGTTAAGGGTACAGAACAAAAGAGGAAACAAAAGAATCCCATGCTGTGCTTTTGAATTTTGGCTCTAAACTTTTAATAGGAATTTCTTGATTTGAGAAATGAATCTTCAGCAAAGATGTATTCATCCCTTGGGGAATCAGAGAATATTGATAAATGTTTAGATTCTAATCAGCCCAGGTACAAGCAAACACATCGAGAAACAGACAGACAACTAATGGTTAATTACTAATCAACTAATAGATAATATCTCATTAAGATATCACATATCACAACATTTGTACGACACTTCGGGATGGAGTGCTTTGGGATATTGGTAAATAAAGAATAGGAAAACAAAGACTCTTAATTGCAGCCATTTGATATGGCTGTCATAGAAAATGTAAACATTATCTACATTATGAAGAACCCCAGGGAAACATAAAGTAACCATAGGTAAGGTGGATGGAATGTTTTTCCGTGCAGTCCTCTATAAGGAATACAAATTGTTCTGGCAACAATAGAGGTAGAGGAATGGATGTGACATGTTCTGGAAACCATCTATGGAGGAAATATATAAGTATTCTTGCCTGTCATCCCTGGTGAATGTTTAGTATTATTTACAATATGTTATGAGGAATGGAAGATTTTAGACTTACGACCAGAGTCGTTCGCTTGCAGGCTGCTTTTCGGGAAAGTGAAGATGCTCAAGATAATGAAATACACCGTGAAAACGAGATATTCTCCATGTACACCATCAATATTGTGCCAATGTGAGATTCTCTGTGTTCCTGATACCATTTAGGTTGTTAGAAACTAGAAATAATAATCAGTGTTTCAGGCTAAAACTGAACGTAGCTGACTACCTTAAAAGGGTAAAATCACTCAGTGGTTATTTCCCTCGTGGTTTTACCTGATTGCATCTAAATGGAACATCAATTACCCCACTCAGGTAATTTATTCTTCGCCTTGTAATTCCCTGAACAGGTGGCATTCAGTGTAATGTTCAGATGAAAGTAAAACACTTAAGGATTAATAAGATTAAAGCGGATTATCTGTACCTAATCTGTTTAGATTTCATTTTCAAGCTCATTGATCATTGGTGACTTTTAACCTCGTCTAAATATTAATAAATATCGTTTGATTAGAAATTGTAGGATTCATTAACCCGGACTCTAGGCTGTAATTTATGTCGAAAGTTAAAGTTTGATGACCTTTTAATGGTTGATTTTAATTTTTGATACCTGAAGATGAAAGAAAGTGGCTAAATGTGTAATTACGAAGGGAAAACAAATTTTATTCCCAGAATAGTATTAATATATTTTCAAGTAGTTTCTGCGTGCACGATTTGACAAAATCAGTTTTGAATCCCATCATGAGTTAAGAATTACAATGTTTTATTTCTATCCCATCGAAAGCAATTTATAATGCATAAACATATCAAAAAGCACTGCGTAAAAGTACATAAACAAATTTGAAACGGAATTGGTAGTTGTCCTCCCACAGAAGTAGAGTAACAAGTAAGAGAGATTAAAGGAGAGAAGAGTGCTCATTAAGTTATATAAATATTGGCGTCAACATGGCGTGCCAGAGAACGATCACTCATATTTGTACATCAATTATCAAGCTGCTTTTATCTTCAAACCATCCCCACTTGGTTTGGTTGTATGTGCATTACATCACAAAAATATCTTTCTTTACAAAGGAAAAGAGTGTAGGCATGAAGGTGGAAGCAAAATGTTTCATTTGAAGCCCCTTTCGTCAAATATATTTATTTTTATGTCAATTTTAAAAAGTTAAAACATTTGTAAATAGAAAATTGTATTGTATTTGCAACGGTAAAGGTAAAAGAAGAGGCACACAGTAAATAAAGTTGTATTTATAAAGAAAATAAAGTTGATAACATTTGGCCCCATTAATTTGTCCAATTAAAGCAAACCCATTTGTGTGTTCTGTGGAGATAACTAGTCTGCAGAAAGTGAGATCAAAAACAACAATACCGCCTCCCTACAAGTTTTAATAAAGTCCATTTAAAGCCCGAGATCACTGCTGAAGGGTAGGCAAAGGTGCAGCTCCTGCAGGCGAAGAAAGGAAAAGCAATTAACACACAACTTTGATCAGGGCCAGAATGAGCACATTTTACTGCAGGCAGTCTGCATTTTCGTCCCTTTTGTAGATATTTTGAAAGGATATTGCAATAATGTAAAATAGACACTGAGTGTTTTTTGTTCAGAAAGTGCCGCAATTAACTCCTTTATTTTCTGGCGAAGAATAAAGTTTCCTAGGTGAAGCTAAAATAAATATTATTCTTTGTTTCGGTTTAATAAATGTGTCTTTTTGGGGGTTCTGCAAATTCATGTGACACCTTAATTTTTCCTGGGATTTTGTACAAAAGTCACCTGCCCATATAGAATTACTCGATTGGAAAAAGATAACTTTTAACCCCGGACAAAAAGGTTGACACAAACTTCTTGTGGTGAAAATAATAGAAAGTGAAAGGTATTGTAGTGCGTTATTCAGACAGAGATTTATTGAATCAGAAAAACTCTCAAGCAAAACTAATCAATTATCGGGAGTAAAATGTCACTTTTGTTACCTTGATAGCCCTGGACACAAAGACCTATAACTCACGGCAGGCTGCATGAAATGAAAATATTTTAAATCAGGCCTAACGAGTTTGAACATTCCGTTAATGAGTATCCCAGGTAACAGTTGTGTTAATGTGACAGGCGCGCGACAAATATAAAAGACGCACGCGCACAAGACCAGATGGTGATGGCGAGAAAACTGATTTTAGTGGAGTTGTCTTATTATCTCTTGAAAAAAGATTTGATAAAATAAGAAACGTAAGAAAGAAAATTTGTCCGAATAACAACGTGAACGCGAATGTGGTACATGATGCTGCATGGTCCAACAGAACCGACACTAAACTTATTTAAAATATTTCCTTTAATTTATCTCTTGACCACAATTACACAGATCGCAGCTTGAGCTTTATAGGCGAATGTAATGTATGAAATAATAAAAAAAAAATGTTGTTAAATAACTTCAAGGAGCACGGACGTTTGCTCTTGAAATATGTTAATAATCACCTGGGCATTACATGCAATCCAACAATGGTTCTTCCCAGAAATCTCCAAAGACTCCAATATAATGTGATAAACATGCGTGCATAAAATAAAAGAAATAGAAGAGAAGAAACTAGAAAGATAAATTACAATACGCGTCTTTAGATTGTGATTTTAAATTATCTTTTGTACAAAGTATTCTTTCTTTTTAAAATGACATGTCACATGAAACGGAATTGAATTACGCTCACGGTTACCTTTCTTTTCTGACCATCATGCAGATGGTGGAGACATTTGCTCGCGTTCGTCTCATTAATGCGAATCTGTCAATATGTGAATAGGTGGAAATTAATTGAGAGCCGAGGTTTGTTGGGGGAGGCATTGTTATTTATGTTGAGTTGATTGTATCAAGGGTGACCCGTAGTTCAGCTACGTGTTCTCGTCTATAGTGACGTTTCCAAGGTGCACAGAGGTGCAAAATCGAACACAAATCACTGCAAATAGATTTGATTGTGTGCCACTCGTGACCATAAGGGTTTACAGGGGCTTGGGACATGTCTTGGGCCCGGTAGAAACACTTTAGGGATTAGGTGTTAAACAATTAGATTTGTGACAAGCAGATTAGCTAGGCCGTGCGAAGTGTTGTTATCATCAGTAGCCGCTAACGACCCTTTGGTGTACTGTATTTCGTGTGCTGTAATTCACGCACGCAAATTCAAAATTCCAAGATAAGTAATTTAACTACAGAGCCATCCAGCACAAAGTCCAGACAACAACCAAACCGAAAAACCAAGATTTGTAGTCGATTTTTGGGACACTATAGATTAACACTGTGCATCTCGCGGTTAGTTAATAGCACAGCGTGATTTTCTTTTGTTTCTATATATTAAAGATAACTGTCCCATCTCTTGTCGAGGACTAACTCTGTTTTATCTTTGGTTCAAAACTCAGTGAAATGATTCTTATGTGCACTAACTTTGAGATCGACACTCCAGACATTTTGCTGCTGATTTTTCGCAGAGATACTTGTATGTGTATGGTGCAAGAACAAATATTTGTCGGTCAGTGACTTGAGCGTTGGACCACCTCCAAGACTGGATTTCAGGATGAAAAACGATACCTTTTGACAGATATTAAAAGTAAACGCAGCAGTTGGTCAGGTATTGTTACAGCAGAATACTCGAGAACACACTGATAATTAAACCACGTTAACCTTGTGTATATCATATCATCAAACATTAACCCGTCAGGTGGTTTATTTTCACTTACTATTGTTATTTAGTGTCTTGATGCAGAAGCAAGATAAACATGGACATGTGTAAACGTTACACTCTAGTACCTCTAATGGTTTGATTCAGGTAAATTCAATGACACACTTGAATAGGTGAAAAACATGGCAAATGTTTACTTTTACTGGCTAATCAATGCCTGTAATTAAGTTGAAGGTGTCTTTGATGGGTAATGATAAATGTTATGATATTAGCATTAGAAAGTGAGGTGGACAGATGGCTAAGTTTTCACCTGACAAAAGTTCGGCGCGCGAACGCACGCAAATGCCGGGGTTTGTCCGCCTCGCATGACAATGGCGTATTTTTCACGCATCACTTAACAATAAGCCATCAAATCAAAATAAATCAAGTGAGACAGCATCAAAGGGTGTAAACAATGGGATAAGTGGATTAGGGGAGGTACCATAAAGTAACGACTGAAGGTGAACGTAAAGTGAGCAGGCCTTTAGCCACTGTGTACCTGTGCTTTAACGGGCTTTGTCGGTTTCGTGGTTGACCAACTGTTTTGTACATAAGTGATTTTCTCGCTTGACTGAATCTTAGTTATAGTCATCATCGACATTAGGCAAGGTGTCAGGAAAATCTGTGCATCTTGATAAAGGTCCAATATAAATGAAGGATTTCCAAGAGCCTGTGATTATCAAAACAGAAGCTAACACCTGCCATAGCATTGCCTCCCTGCTCTCTATTACAGAATTAAGTTGCTCAGTTCAAAGGAATTATGAAAATAACTAAAGGGCAGGTGAAAATTATGGACAATTTTGACTTTGATCATAAATTATGAAATAACATTTTCATTTTGGCCACTTAGGATAAATTGTGTACATAAATGATATTCCAAATGACTCAGGCTGAGGAGAAACCCCATTTCATCTTCTTTGTTTATAGCCTGCCTAAAGTCATTGTAGGGCAATCTAAATCTTGAACTCGGTTACAATTCACGCATAAAGAGCAATAAAGTATACGCCAAAATGGACTGTTAGATACATAAAATAAGATATATAAGCAAAAGAAGTTATTCAGCAAAGTGTCAGATCAATATCAAATGTTTTATATCATAAGCAATGTTAATATCAGGTTTGGGTCTAGCATCTGATAAACCTGAATTTGTAACCCTACCTACTTTTGTTGAAATTGTCAAGCATATTGGCTTTTAGAGAAACGATGTATTGGTGGAAATTAGTCATTAGTAGCAAAACCTGATACTAATAGTGGTTAATAGAAAGGTGAGCAATAGTGAACAGTTGTGGTCAGTGTAATATGGACATGTGGTCAGTTTTATTCACCTGTGATAGACAGTTCTATATCCCATTATCTTGTCTTATGTGGCTCATCATCTCACCTAGGGGTGCTGGTAGGCTATTGTAACAGCTAACTGGGGATTCTGTAACGTTTTGTAATGTCACCATTGGGGGCTTATTGATGCTTGAGGGAGACTTCAATGCCACTTTGGTAAAGGGTCATCTGTGATGGGGTTTCCAATCAAATAGACAACAATCACAACGGTCTATTAAATAAAACTGTTGGTACTAGGTATGGCCACATTTTTGAATAGCGATTGAGCCTTTCTTTTTTACTCGAGTGAATGTTCATGCATAATCAAATGATACAAATAAATATAAACATAAAGTTATTGAATAGTATTTTCTTCGTGTAGAACTTTGCAATTGCGGCTATAACATCCAAATTAAATGGTGCTGGTGTCAACGTCATTCATTCCAATACCATAGCCTATTCCCTATTGCAACCAATGTATTAGAAATGTCAACCTAACCTGTTACAGTGTGTTACATAACAGCCGAAATGTAACCTTGACATAACGGAAAGGTATGATTGAGTTAGGCACGTAATCGTGACCACTATTTCCAGCAGGAAGTTATAATGTTAGGAAGAGGAAGAAAACAGGAAGTTCACAGGTGTAAAGTTGGGACCAGCAGCCAGGTACCTCCGGGCGGGGGAAATGTCAAAAGTGGCACCCTCGATCTTTATGTAACTTACTCACTGGGTTTTGATGGTGTCAGGAAATTATAAATATTAGTGAGCATTAATGTTTCACATGACCATAAGTGTTCCAGAAAGCTATTCTACTTCACAGTAGCGAAAACGACAAGAAATAATATTATTGTACATGCTCAAGAATATAACCATTAGAAATTTGCCTTCAAATTTGAAATTAGTTTGGATGAAAATCTTTTATGCTAGGGAATATGAAAATATTCATTGTCAGAATATCATTTCACCAATATTTTTTTCAGAACAGCCGTTTAAATTGTTTGTATTCAAAAACTCAGTTGAGAACAATAAACAAACCAAATGTACTTTTTGTGACCAAAAACAATTTGTATCGCTTCTTTCTTGATGAGAAAGAAATATTATTTATATTCAGTAGGCAATAGGTTTGAGTTGGTATAAATTGAAATGTTAAATGGAATTTATCATGGTATTTGATATTACTGCACAGATGTGGAAACCGCAAGGGACACCACATTATACTGTGACCGTATTCCATTAAAGGAAATGTGCTCTCGGAGACTGCACTAGGAAACAGCCCAATGCGCAAAAGGAAATAAACCGCCAACCCGTCCCAAATGAGCTGTGGACGGTCACCTTGACAGGTGTGCTGAACAGCTTGGTGACAGAAGAGTGGATTAAAGAGGATCAAGAGTCACTCAAGCTGTCCACATGTTCAAGTGTGGGTGAGATAGAATAAGTTATCAGACATTACTCAGAATTACTTAATGTTGCTTAACGTTAGGGACGAGTCAGTCAGTTTACGCACTATGTGACATGTTTTGTTCCGGAGGGATGATCTGCCTATCTAATTAGACGCATAGGATTTTAATGATTAATACTAGCGACAAAAGTTACCAGACAATGAGTCATACCTTTTGAAGCTGTTTGACTCCATCAATTAAAGCTAGCTGTCCATTTCAGCACATAATAATATGCTGTCTTAGTATAAATATTTAACAAATGTATCCTGATCTTGGAAGGTAACAAAAGTCAGGTGTATTCACTTGTGAGACTTTAGACATCAGGATGGTGACTTGATCAACTCCTGTCCATACAGATTGAGAACAGGAAGAGTCACCTCCAGTTCAGGAAATTGTACAAACTGTTCCCATTGATGTGGTGGTGGTGGCAGGTATCCGCGGGGCATGATGAAGGGACAAGTCTAATGAAGAAGCTGCTGGACATATAATGAGATGCCATGCGAAAAGATGACAGATTGGTCATTACAGAACATTAGAGGTCAAAACAAAAGTGACCAGTTGTGCTCACTACTGCTGCCGCGTTGTTGCCTCGGGAATAAATACCTTCTGGCCAATATCTGAAATAAAAAAGTAACTTCTAATATGCACAGTGATTTGCTTGGATTTTATTTCTTATTTTACAAGAATGTTCCATGTTGGGTTTTTTTTCTGATTTATACTAAAAGGATTACTTTTGAGAAAAATTAAGGTACATTACATAGAAGTGGATAGAAAACGTAGAATTACTCCTAGTCACTTGATCTGTTTTGCGTTTCTGTGTAGGCCCATGTTTCGAGACTATTTTTGAAAGCTGGAGGGATAGGGGGAAGGCCATTTTAAAATCTATGTATCCAGTAGATACTAAACAGATTTAAAGAGAGACACTGACAGTAAAGTTTTGTTGCTTTCTCTTACCGGCGTTTCCCCCGAAATGTTTATTATTGATAGAACGTCAAACTTTTTGGAGTTATACCAAAATTGTACTAAAATTGTCAGCCAAATGGCGTAATTGGACATAACCCACCTCTGCTTTACAGGGGCTTCTGATCCAATATAAACAGAAGGTGGGACAGGTGGATTTCGCAGCGGGGCTGATAAACCTTCCCTCCAGGCGTACAGGTGATCCACGCCCAACTCACCCATCACATCGTGCCCCAAGGAAAGACAGGAATCCCAAGCATGCCCTGCAGAAACCAGGTTACGCAATCCGCCAACCTGTTTAGTTTCCTCTGACAACACACCAAATTGACAGCTTCAAATCAATGTGACATACATTTTAGGGAGAAGGATGGATTAAATTATTCTTTAAAAACCTTCCTTATTTTTAAAATTTACTCAAGTAGGAAGAAGAACTTAACCTTTGAAACATCCATACCACAAATATGTTCGCTTAGTTTACATGAGTATAAATTCCCGTAACCCAAGAGATCTATCGATTACAATGTACATATCTTCCTTTTCGTCTCCCTGAATTTTCATCTGGTTCTCGAAGTATGCACGTAGATATCAATTCTCACCGCATATCAATATTGTGACAGCTATGCTATTACAATGATGGAAATTTTACACTCTAGTAATTGTGTGGGAATAGCATAAGCAAGCTAACACTAATTTGTACATAAATTTTCTAAATTTTAGAGGAAAAGATACATGTATGTAGGTTAATTTCTTACGAATAAGATGATGCCATCGATTTAGATTCATTTTCTTCAATGTAACTTTGATACCTATGGTTAAAATTACTTTGACTCGGAGAAATTACAGAAAATTGTCTTTGGGTGACATATTTCTCTGCCCATTGGTACAAGAGATTCGATTTTCAATATTAATGATGTATTACGCATATTTCAGCTAAGATCACCTTGATCTCAGATAGGAAATTCATGTAAATTGAGCAATGAGAATGATAAAAGAGACTCAATTATGTCGCATCCCGAACGGAATAACCTGTAATACCCAGGTGATTCCTTAGGCCCGTAGGCAGGGGATGAAGTTGTGTGTGCGTGCGTGCATGTATGTGTGTGTCTGTGCATTCCCGCATTAGTGTCTTCTTCTGTACCTTTCTTTGTCTGTATTTTTATCCATTTAACGGTAGATTTTCCAAAATACAATATACCTAGAAGTGGGTAATTGAGAGACTGACCCGTATTGAATTGTACAGGTAATTAAACACTTAAAATGTTGCAATTTGTTAAGACTGCAAAAACTCTAATGATACAAGGTGATCTGAGCCGTATCCATCACATCTGATCCAGTCTGCCTACGGGCTTGATCACCCACAGATTCTCAACATTACGAAAATCCTTCAATGTAAATTCCATTGTTAACACTGATTAATGAATAATTTATGCCGGATCTCATTTTCATCGGGACAGAAGGTGTCACAATTGTATTTATAACGAAAGTCATTTTTCATTGGAACGTCAGATTTCTGATGAGACAGACTGACCAGATACGTCGGATTAGGCATGTTAGACCCGAGATCTTAAATTGCGACTTGTGATCCGGATAAAAATGTCAAATGACTCGTTTTCATTAATACATGAACTAAATGATGTGAAAGAGAAAGAAATGTGTTAGTAACCTGCTAGGGACGTTTGATATTCAGCTCAGTTCGTTGTACACTCAGTGGACGGACATTTTCTCTGCACAGAATGGTAATATTTCTACCGCATTCGTATTGAATAATAAATACATTTGAATCGCATTTTGTAAAAATAATAAAAGTGTCATGCGCCTTTCCCATGTAGTTTTAATTTGTATTCTACGGTTTTCATCAAACTTGATAATTTTATTTGTCAGTGTGAGATTGTAGATTGTGCCGTATAACTACACAGTGTGCGTGTTTTATTGAAAACATCGCAGCATATCTCAATTCATTAGTTGTACAATTTACTCGCATGAGGGATTGCTTAAACCTTGGATTGTTCTGACTTTTATTAATTATCAGTCAGTGTATGAAGTGGCCAAAACGTTTTCAAGATCTAATTTTTAAACTAAAAAACGGAGATTCGATCACCCGTTT
>JBCAUI010415285.1:0-14250 GCA_038406195.1 Haplosyllis anthogorgicola | reverse complement strand
CTTATATCGATATCCCGCTTATATCGATACTTTTTTCCGCGCCAAAAATATCGATATATCCGGGGAAGAGTGTAATTGAGAATGGGAGCTTCTGTTGCTTTCAAGAAGAAAGGGAACTAGTAAAGATAGAACTACAGGGAGGGGGCACGGCAGGGCACGGGTGTCCCACGACAGCTTCACTTCCACCTCCATAATGATGATGTATCGCTCTGTTCATTCAATTATAACCAGCTCCAAGCCGGGCCCAAGCAACAGCCTTTCCCGAAAACAAAAGCAAAGCGTTCTTTATGGGAGCACCACACAGGACCTGCACTGGTCAAAGAATTCCAAAGGAAAGAAACGCCAACATCATTAATTCTGCAACAAGTAGCATATTGCGCACCTGTGAATTACTGCCAATTGCACAAATTTAATCTAGAATACCGCGATATTATCAATCAATATTTCATGTTTCTTCCCCATACAAGGAACAATAAAGAACTTCCAGTCACGTTCACTTTGTACAGTGTTCACTTGCTCTCCCAAGGTTTCCGTCTTATTAGGAAAAAAACCCAAAAAGCCACAGAACAACGTTTAATCATAGACTGTGTATATTTACAACAGGACAAGAGTAAAATGCTACATGTTCACACATTTAAATGTATAATATAACATTACAAGGCCTGTAAAGAACATTGTATCCAGAAGTCTATGTATCCTGTGCGATCCTGATGTCAAAACGTTACGTAGGAATTTTGGCTGAGGGACTCGCGTAAGTTTCTTGAGTGTCTTTAAGCAATTTATATGATTTGTGCGCTGTTATTACATCTTTGCGATCATTTCAATTTACTGTAAAACATTTAAATTTGTTTACACAATACAATATTCTTGCAAATCTGAGAAAAGTGACTAAAAACAACTTTTAATTTATAAACGGACGGAATGCCCATCACAGATGAATGTATAACTTAAAATAGTAAATAAATTTTATCCTTGTAAAATCTATGCACAGGTATTTATTATATAATCACAGATTTAAGATGTTCATAAATGCGGTGAAAACGAAACATTTTGACAATGTTGGTATGTTAAGACTTGCAACAAAAGTTCATAAATATGCTGAAAACTATACAAGACTTTGGTCGTATTTGGCTTTGTACATCTATTCTCAACAACGTGTATCTCCTAAATTGCTCGCGTCCAGAAAGTTCACTTTGCGAATTCACTTTGATCATTAAACTTACTGTGAATTTAGTCGTTAAATTTACAAGCGCCAGTTACTATTCACCCTTCGCTGAGATAGGTTTAAGTTTGATAGATTTAAGCGGAAGATTACGTTTAGGTGACTCTCTGGTGATACTCTGACCGCCTACGCCAGCTCCCTTTAGCAGTCCGAGTCCGGCCTTCTTCTGCAATACGTAACGAAAGATGGAAAATTTACGTAAACGCATGTACAGTTTTATTTTAGAAATCACGTCAACTAGACTTTTCATTTTATGAGATTGTCTCGAATATCACGCCTCGCATCTTTAATCCTGGATGTAATTAGGATTTTTTCAGACTTTGCATACATGGTATGGTGTTATTGCATCTTCTTACATAGTTATTTGCCATGCGCAACGTGTAGCGTGTTTTTCTACAAGCAATTACAAACTGCAGCTGCACATTTACAGCATTCAGTCTCGGCAAGCACATGTTTCTTTATTAGAAGTCGACAAGACTTAAAAGTAAGTTTATTCGATAATCAACTACCTGTTGTTCCTTAAGATTCGTTTGATGGTATTGCTTCATCTTAGCTTCAAAATCCAAAATGTATTTAGGAAAGAGTGTTTTCTCGTCAAATGCTGCCTTTAAACCTAAAAATACATGTAATATAGAAGTAAGCGGCTTGATTGAACGCACGCGTCTGGTAATTTAAGAACAAAATGTAATTATTCTGGCTTCAATACCGTCTTGGATGCAACACTTTTGAAATTAACTGACAGCGTCGTTACTATTTCTGGATTCAATTTTAATAAAAATATTTGTTTTAAGTCGTATGTCAAGGCACATATTTACATGAAGATGTAAGTTATTACAAATCCAATCAAAGCTAAGGAAAATCTCTTCACGCTCTAGATTTGCTTTAAGATACAACCAATGATATTCGCAAAAGTCGCCAAAATTTCATTATTTTCACAACTGTACAGCAAAACAATAACCAAAATGGCCAGTAGAAGGACGTCTGTACTGTACATCAAACATCCGAAGGTTTTTTCATAGTGTGAGGTTCTAAACGTTAGAATCGCATTCTTTAGTTCTGTACAATACACAACCAAATGCAACTGAAAATGATCATGGTTAAGGATTAAAGTTTCTCCAATATGAGAAGGTTAGATACAAGGTTAGGATCAGTACTCAATCAATGTGAGGTTACAAAGTTGTGGGCTGAAAGTGAGTATGGGTTTGAACGTAAGGACAATGGTTGGGTGTCAGGAGGTTTTGCACAGATACTGAGGCTGGTCGTCATACGTAAGGGTTGTTGCGATTATTTTCTTTCCTGTATTTTATTCACCAAGTGATACAAAAGGTGAAATGAATTTCCGTCGTTGTAAGTTAACATGGAAACGGTGAAAACGGAGAATGTCTTAATTTACTCTCTGCAGCCAAATCTAGTTTTTAATTTTATTCTTTTTCTATTTTTTTTTATTTTTTTATTTTTAAGATCAAAGGGTGAGACGATCCAAGGAGAGAAAATAAGCATGTCGACTTAATGTGCAAATAAAAATAACCTTTACTTGTGATTGTGTGTATGTGACTGTCTAGTGGATCTGCCAGTGCAAAACACAAGAAATATAAAACAGACATGATAGAGGCAATGGCATACTGAATAAAATATATTCGTGAAAAGAATAAAAATGTTTTCACACCTTCCCTCCAATCATCATCAAATGGTGGAGGGCCTATTTTTGGTTAGCACACAAAAACAGTAAACAGTGTTTAATAGGTCTAAATATGCATGTAGTTCGCGATCCTAGATTAACAATCCTGTATTATCCTATTTGACAACCTACACCCATTTAATGTTGTGTTATTATCAATTATAAAGTAGACTAATTCATGCTATATTTCCTCTATAATTTCTCTGTAAATTATAGTCATCTATTCTTTCTATCTAAACTCACTCTCTGCTAAACTAGATAGTTTGCAGTTTTGGCTGGATAACTCTGCGATTGTTCCCTGTTCTAAATATGTACATGATATCGCTTATTATTTACACATTAGCATCAAATTGCATCGCAAATGATATAATTACACAGTACTACCACTAATAACTGTAATTTTAGATCACAAAAGGAACTAACATTTCCATGACATTTTGTAACGGCTTGTGCACAAGAGTTTGTACGTTTTGTTTGTAAAACTATGTAGCAATACACAATGCCGGTGATGTTCATGCCAGAGAAACATGCTGTAAACTGAATTTATTGCTAATTTCCCCACGTTGCTTCGTTTTTGTGATACATGTCCTCATTTCGGACATGTTTGCAACAATCACAAATAAAAGACTGTTGAGTAAGACGTACTTTCTGCAAGAGCCGGTAGCCGGACACCCTGCGAGTCGGCGCTTCCCGTCCGCTCCGTGAAGTACTTGTGGGGGTTCGCCATAAAGTCCGGTTTCCGTAACTGATCAACTTCGCTCAAGTTCAACGTGTCTAATGCCTGTAAAAATGGGAGTTCTTTTAAATTATTTTAAAGATTCGTAGACAAATATGGCTACCAAACTAACACTATATATGTTCTTGTGACCTCATTTCCTGCAATATTTTTCGAGAAACATGTTGTACTCGGGAGCAGAAAACACACACGGTAACGAGGACGGTGGACGATAAACATCTGATTCTGCAAGCTCTTTGCCGTTTATGAGGCAAAATGGTAACGTAAAAGGGCCATACAAGTTAAGCCTCATATTAGAATATGGCAAAAACAAACTTTTGATAAAATTTATCGACCGCTCTTACTTCACCTGAAAACATGGCAAGATCTTGGCTATGAAGGACATGATGGCATTGAAAGGCATACATTCATGTCGTGTCACAGTAGCAGGCTATTATTCATTAGGTGTATTGGACAGGAAATGAGTACATACAGCGTAAGGACCGGCAGGTGGTTGACCAGTTCTCTCCCAGTGTAAATACGGAAGGTCCGGTATGGTCTGCGGCTGCCTTCTCTCCCTCTTCTGCCTTCTACCTTCTTGGTAATCCTTGCCTGTACATGTATAATATAATGGATTGACCAGCAGCGGAAACAAAGGTCAATGAAAGTACACTGTCCAGCACGAATTATCCACTTACAAGTCATTTCCAAAAACGTTAAGCGTTATAATTGTTGCAAGTTCCGACAGGATTCTTGTTTCCAACTGCCTTTGTATAAGGAATCTCTTCGGGTTAACAGTTAATTATAGTTCATAATTATTTCCTTCTTTACTAAATATTAATAGAATTCTTCCTTGGCGGTCCTTTTTATTAACAGTGACCTTAAACCAGGAGTAGATTTAAGGTACCACACTTATCCAAACCGAGACATACAGTGCAAGAGCAAATTTTGACGGGGGTGGTTCATTCAAAAAATCCAAATACCAAAATTGAATTGTGGCTGAATGTGAAATTTATGCAGAAATTAATATGTATTAAGAGATTAAGCATGATAACAAGGCTTTGTTTACAAGATTTTTACAATTATTACCATAAAAAGAAAACACTAAAAAACAGGAGAAGCCTCAATTCGGGTACACATGGTATTCAACCCACATTTAAAAGACCTGATCGCGTTAATATGGAACTCTACATGTTAGTACCGTAATATCTGTGTACAGAATAAAATAAACATCGAATAGAATACTTCTGTCCACAACATTGCAATATTTGCCATGGTATTGCTCACCTAGAAATGTTTCGTTCCAGGTGTCGAACCTGTACGTCGCGGGATTAGACGTTGCGTCGTCGTCCGGCTGCCAGTTGTCCTCTTCCTCCAACTCTATTTCCAAGTTCTCACTCTTTACCTCCTCCTGCAAGTTTAACAGGGAAACATTTCTTATTAAACCCGCACTTCAAGGGAGTTTGTATAAATGTTAAAATGTTAAAACAATGGAACAATGTCGCATGTATTTACTGTGTACTCAAATCAAGTTACACGCCATTTGTAGTCACAAATAATAAAGATGAAAGATGGTTTGGGGATGGCGGTTTTGTGTCGTGAGGGAACTGTTAGTGATCAAACGACGGGGAGACTAAACTTCAAAACGGTGACCTCAAGATTCAACTGTCTTGGTATGGAATTAATTTAAAGTACAGGTACAAAAGGAATGTTATTTGCATTCGCATATGAAAATAACGATTATTTAACTATTTAAACTATTTTCCTACCCATAAGTTTTTCAATACAAGACTATTTTTTGTTAGGGCATGCAGAAAGATAATATATATTGTCGTGGATAGCAGGATGAGTTCTTGGGGATTAACGTTTACGTTGAGATAAATGAGCTGTTTCTCGAGCATAAGGGACCAAAACGTTTTATTAGTGGAAAGCATGAATCTATGTTAGCTTATTTGCCTTCGGACTATCCAACATTGAATGCGTTTGAACAGTTTAGTTCTTGATAGCATCAAAGATTATATCGAGTACAAATTTTCTACAAACATAAAAAAAGTTTACTATAAAATGTACATTGATCTATCTATCAACAAAATACCTCCTCATCGGTCCATTCTTCCTGAAGCTGTGCAAAATCAGAAACTTACTTGATTTTAAAGGTTTTACATGTGCAAAGTCATAGAAAGTAATTTTTACTTTGAAATATGTATGTACAGAATGAAATTGTTATATTCGAGTGCGCTTTATAAGGTTTCTTGTTTGTGTGTAGTTATTCTTACTTGCGTCTTATTTGTGAGTTACGTGCGATGTACACTATACATTTAGTATCTGAACTGATTCAAGGGATAGTTCCTTGCATATTCTACGAATGGGCACACACGTAAGGATGCAATGTCTTGTAGAAGCTTGCTGTGCAGTACCTTGATCTCTCCTTCAAAGCAATCTTTCTTACTTCCCAAAGAACAGGCAGTGCTAGGCAGGACCCACACAAAAGTAAATTGTAACAAGGATCTGATGATTATTGCATTGAGTTGGGCGGAGGAGGAACCCAGCTACTTGACAATAGCAGGGCGATTACTACAAGCTGATTGTCACACAAGGAATAATGAAGAAACATTTGAGCAGGTAGCTTCTCGTTTGCATTGCAGGTGCCCACCATAAATCAGCAACATGGGACTCATCAAGCCCCTGTACAATAGCTCATGCTCTGCCTGTCTTCAAGCAAGCATCCGCTCCAATACATCATACCAATAGGATATGAAGCTTCTTCCCAGCAATTTATCAATTTGGCGGCACATTAAAATTTCATCTGCATCTCTACCTGGACAATGAATCAAAGCCACTTGATTCGTTTTCTCTGCGGGTGTTAATATTCATCTTGAAATTTATACCATTCATAAACTTTCTATTTTCTCTCCGACATGACAGCCTTGCCATTTGCCTTTTGAAATTGCCAGGAAAAGTCTGGTCCATTCGCAGGAAAAGGACACCAGCAACCTTTTATTATGTGCACTCCTACTGAAGTGCGGTCCTTTTGTACATCCCAACAGCATCAAATCAGAACATGAAAAGTGTTCCCACATTGTATCGTACATATTATACAAGAATTCTTGGTTTTGTGAATATAAGAATGGCATCATAAGTAACTACATTACAAAACATATTTACCTCATTACTGTCATCTTCATTTTCATCTTTAGGTATATAAGGCTCTATTTTCCAATGTTCTTCCTGAATTAAAAAGAAAACGTCACACTTAGTGCTTTTTATGCACTGTTTTATCAACGCAAATAATCTTTCTTCCAGAAGAAACAACCCAAAACTTACTTCCACATTTCACTTCATCTACTGAATCGACCAACCAGATGACAAACTACACAAAGGAATGTCACCTGATGGGGACCACTTTCCCTTAATGCTCTTAATATTTCTGCACAATTTTCTTAATCTTTTCACTCAGGAGGCAAAGGAAAGTCATTAGCAGTGTGATAGATGGACAGCGGATTTAGAAGCTGGGCACATGAAACAATTTGCAGGCAATTAAAGGAGATTTATTACAGATCCACTGCTCACTTCTTACCTGTCCGAAAATTCCAATCTGGTTTCCATAGATATCCCACAATGCCACACTGCAGTCCATGGAAGCAGACAGGACAAGAGTCCGGTCGTTCCGCACACACACCTCCAGTGATGTAATAATGTCATTGTGCGGCTGCCATTGTGAATGCAAAGCTACAAAATACCACATAAGTAACTGATTACATCACAGTCTGGGAATTTATATGGAGAAAGTCTTGTCTTGAAACACATATTTATATCAACAATGAATGATTGTTACTTAATTTCCAAATGAAACAAGTAGCATTTCCATTACGGTCTATTTCTCATCAGTACATGCGTTTTGCATTTGTTACTCTTTGGAATCATGTTATGACCGAACCATATTTATATCAACAATTTTTAAAACCGGTTCAAAACATTTTCGGAAGATGGTCGGATAAAATTGCAGATAGAGTGTTTTAATAATCCCCAAAAAGGGTCGAAATTAGTTTTTTTCGCTGCAGGGGGTAACAGGTTGTTTTAATATTTTCTCTCAAAATGTAATGAAAATTAAAGAAATCTCAGCCATTGGAAGCGGCAAGCACCTGCAGTGCCCCCTGGATCCGCCAATATCCGAACGAGATACTTACGAGGCAGTGTGCTGATGATTTCCTCCGATGCGTATTTGCAGTACTCAGAGATGTCCCACACCTTGACGACACCATCTGTATCACCCGTTACTAACCAGTGACTCTCCGCGTCTGTTGCCATGGTCACAGTTCCAACTACATAGTAAAATATATTACGTACTTATTCAAACTAAGACAGTGACAAATTCCACTCTATTTCATTGACCCTTACTTTGTCAGCAGGATTTGTGAAGTTTCTTCTTATTACTCAACACAACACAGACGCATTAAACGGTAGCATTTCGCATTATTCGAACAACTGGTCGTAGTGTCCAAACAATAGAATCATACAAGTGCGAATAGATTCGTTACAAAAGTTTGCATTAACAATTTTAATAGAAATCTGGGTATTGATGGGTATTTTGGGAGAAATATTGCGTTTAATGGTACAAACATAGAAAAAAGCATCGGTTCTGGCACGAAGGTTTCCTGCAACTAACGACGTCCTTGTTTCCACTGTAGGTAACGCAATTGTCGATAAATACGAAATTTTTCCCTTTGTATTGTGATTGGTTCGGTCTTTTTTAGAGACTGTTACATTTTATGCGAAAGAAATTCAAGCGATAGCGTGTTGTATTATCGCGAATACACATACCAGTACAACATGTATTAGAAATAACATGTCAAACATGGTTTAATCTATTAAGTGCTCTCAATCATGTTAGCTGTGCCCACATATATATTTTCTGTTTATCCTGTTAACTTTGTATGTCCTAAAAATGTGCTATTTTCTTGAGTGCAAATACTATAAATTATGTGCAATTGTGAGTATTTCAGGCAATTTGTCAATATTAGAACATGACTGTTCATCATGAAATACAATCTGTATGTCTGGACATTGGTGGAGGGGTTGCCGCGGCCGTCGGACTTTTTGCAGCTCGGCCCAATCCAAAAAGGGACTGTCGGCCCACTTTTACATGCTCCTTGGCCCACTGCATAAGGCTTGTCGGCCCAATACTAAACTTTCTTTACATAAGTTCCTTCATACACTGACATATTTTAACAACATATATCAATAAAATCATCCAAAATGAGAAGAAAAAATACTTGATCACTTACTTCAAACATTTTTGCTACCTGCTAAGTGGGGATACTTGTGTATCATATCCATTGATTATTTAACCTCTATGCACTCACACTTGAAAGTTGATCATTTCATGAAATTGCCAGAATTTACTTATTTTATTGCCCATCAAAATTTTCTCTAATGACTATTTGCTATTGGGGGTAATTTATCAAATTTGATACAATTAGTTGTTGGCCACAAGCAGATGCATTTTTTGCCACTAACAGGAGGGATGCCTTTGCACTTTTAGGTGGTTGAAGGGAGCACCTTTTATAAGTCTGTGACAGTTCACAGGATCATCGGTCTGAAATATAAAATATGTCAATCATCGATGATATTTTCTGTCATTCTCACAAAAAATTATGTCTCAATGAAAATATTACATGAGTTAGTTACAAATAATTTACAAAAGGCAGCTGGGCCGACAAGCCTCTTGATCTGGGCCGACAGTCCCTGGCTGTGGGCCGACGGTCCCTGGGTCGAGCAGCAAAAAGTCAGAGGACAGCACGCACCGGTGGAGGAACCATGTCTCGTTAAGGCACTATGAAACCATACCAGCAATATAACACCACTGTTTTATCTGGATTAATCGCATTACAATGCTCTCGCTGATAACTCATTTCTTTGATAAGAAAATGCAATTGCTGGCTTCTTATCTCCCGAGTATGAGTTCCATGTCAATTAAAACAATGCCTGCCTTCATGTTCGTAGAATTATTTGAGACTGAATTAACCATGGGCAATATTTACCCTATTGATTAGTGACATGTACTCGTGATGGATTACTTATGCCAATTTTTTGACTACTATTCGCTTTTAGTCCAATTCACACTGTTGGCTCTATTATTTCGGGGTTTTTTGAGATTTTTTGAATGAAAATGTATACGATAAAAGGCATGAATATCTTTATTCCTTTGTCTAAGCCGGTGAATCTGTATGAATATTCATGCGCAGTTCTTAAGTATTTGTGTCGGATTTATGAATGATATTCTGTGGTTTAACAGTTTTCTTGAGAACAGGCAAGAGAAGAATATGTTTGCTACAATTAAGTCGAGAGGTGATGATTTCCTTTTCTCTATTTGGCTGCGAATTTGGCTGTCTAAGCTGTTAGATGGTTTGCTATTAACACTAATCCATACGATCTTTTACCTTCAAAAGCTATTAATGTAATGTGAATATCTATATTAAGAAATGCAATGCAGTGTTTGCACACACTTTTCACTGTAATTCTTTTACGTAAACACACGAATAGTTAAGGGCACTGTATTTTACACAAACGTACATTAGGTATTCAACGAGTAATTGTAAAAGTTTCCAAATCACAGAAAAGTAAGGCGCCGTGAAAAGACACCTTTCGTGAAACTACTGCGGATCCTGATGTAAACCGTTACAACCAATGACCAGTGAGTTTTAAAGAAGAAACAATGCAATTTTTCCCAGACAATCATCTCTTAAAGTGAGGTTAATCATGGGGCCCCATTTTAAAAGAAGTAGCTTTCCTTTTCATACTGTAAGTGAACTGTCAAGTCAATTCAGAACATGGATATTATCCATACAGTGCAATTGCGAGATGGTGGACTAAAGACATTATCCGTGTAACTACTGTATGTAGTATGTAGGAATAACATAAGAATAAGATATGCGCAAATCACATTTGTGTGATAAACCTAAAACTTTAACATTCACCACATCTTAAAATGTCTACTCGTCTTCATACGTATCCTTCTCAAATATTTGAGAAAGCGTACACTCACCGTGAGTATGTGCGATGAACTCCCCCAGCAGACTAGTGTTTGCCGTGCTCCAGAATCGGACCCAACCATTGCCACCGCATGACACCAGGTTAGCCCCACCAGATGCAGACTGCCTCTTTCTTCCTTCCAGAAATACCAATTTGTTGATTGCGAATTCATACTCGTTCTACAAGCAGTCAACAGAACAAATTGCTTTCATGTCATTTATGAGTCATGATTTAAGGTTTGGATTTCTGATATTGACGTGTTTGTTTAACAACTGACTTTAAGTTAGGTAAGTAATGCCATATTAAATGTGTATGCTTAAAAATTGTGAGCTTGAATTTTTTTGTTGGAATAGTGTGCCTGCGCTAATTTTACCCTCACTCAGATTTGCACTTACAGTCAGTATATTAGACGTGCCAATCATTTAATTGTTAACATGTATACTTACTGAATCGTCAGCACTATTCAGACTTGTCTTGGACACTGCTCGCGATTTAGCAGACTTGCTACCGGGGCCTGTACATGGCCGTGAAGACGTCGCAACCGTCGGATTATCAACGAAACTACCAGTACCCTACCAACAGTAAACAATACGTATGAAAATATGGATGAAATTTACCTATACAGAAAACATGCATTTTATAATGTTAGACGAAAGAACAGTTTCAAGATAATAAATCAGCCCTTTATGTCTAAACCTTTTATTCTTACAAGAAAGTTTTGTTTTGTAAAATGATCAAAGTTATAAAGCAACCACAGCATATCCAAATACTGAACACAAACGAAGTAATGCATTGCCTACACTGACAGCAAGAGTCCTCAGATCGGTTTTTGAATGCCTGCAGACAAAAGCAGCATAGCTATTTCCAAAGTAAAACTAAACCTTTGGTCACGTAGAGCCATTCATCATTACACTCAGGTTGTATCAAAGAAACTGCGCACAAGAATTACAAGCATTAATTATAAACATCTCGCTTTAGATGAATCCTTTTCTCGACTGTCATACCTCCCTTGTGAATGATTTTTCTCCGCCGGATGACGTTTTTCTACACCTCTGCGTAAACCGCTTTGAAGCGTGTTCCGAATTGTTGTTCCACACGACTATCTCGCCATCATACGATCCTGTTACAAGCGTGTTTGGCGCCGAGAACCCAACCGCTAGTATATCATCACTATGCTCCTATATTGTTAATTATTAAATATGATTAATTACAAAACTAGCAAATGTTGGGCAAGAAAACATCTTACATCTTAATTTTTATGTTAAAACATAACATCAAATGCGAACCATCAGATTCCATACATTTTCATATGATTGAAGATTAGCCTGTAGCTTTTCAATACATTTTTTTCACAATTTTATTCTCTGCTTTTATGAAGAAACATTTTGGGTACAACCTGATGTTGATGGCTCATGTATTATGCGCCATAGATACATCATCGTAATTTCGTTAAGGGAGAGTCAGATGAACTGTTGCATTACCTGGCCTCCTTTCCAGTCAGATGGCAATACATGGAAGTCACGGAAGCTCTGGTTCCTGAATACTGTTATGTATCTATGACCGCAAAAAAGAAGAAAAAACATTCTAAACCTTAAAGAACTCCAGGTAGTAATTATATTTTCCAGATACAATAGAAGATGTAGTACATATTGATGAAGTCCCTTAATTTAAATTTTAACCGAATTTGATGATAATTATCTGTAACTTTACGGTGAAGTGTATTAGTCATTTAAACAACGGATTATGCGACCCTTTCCTGCATTAGCACTTCTATCAATTATATCCCCTTAAAATGCAGCATAAATCTTCATTAAACAAGTGAATATTCAAAATGATAAAGCGCACTGGGGTTCGGCGCATGAATAATGGAAGACTGACTTTAGTAATCTAATTGTGCTACATTATCTTCTCCAGCTGAAAAGATGTTGCTTGAAGTTCAGAAGTAGAGGGAACGCTTATGCTTTCAGGTATTATATTGATGACAGATCATAAGCGATTTAGATTGAAACTCACATTGAATGTATTGACACAATTCATCACAATCCTTCTATTCAGGGAAAATTAAATATCTCATTGGGTTACCAAGACAACCCCCAAAACAGACTCTGGTCCGGGAATTATACATTGAATGTTTCTATGATTGTATGGGTCACAACCGATAGACCATTGATATTTTGATTGAAATCTTTTCAGATCAGAAATTGACTTAACATTGGATAACACATTTTACGAGGAAGCCTGATGCCATGATTTCCCGTACAGCTAATCTGTCTAGCTGACACAATGGGGTTTTGCTCTGCTAAATTTTGCATGAAATTGTGATGGCTGTTTTTCAAAGTCAATTGGGTTTTGTTCTTGCTGGAATGGAAAATTCATGAGGAAATGTAATATGAAATGTGAGACAAAGAAATAACTTGCTAACAAAGCATGCTGTGATTGCGCTAATATTGAGCAACATTCATCATTGCTTGAACCATTCAGCTGACATGCTTCCAAGCGCAACACAATAAATCTTTATCCATCCAACTCAACTTCTTTTGTAATTGGTTTGTTTCGTTGCTCAAATATCCCGCACGCAGAATGTCTTCAGAGTCCCTTTTTTAGGAATCCTATGGAAATAAGCAGAATTCACAATGCGGCCACGTGGAAATACCCAGTCAAACTCTTTAAAAGACGATTTAGGAACAAGTGTAGAGTTCAGCCCACTACATTTTCAGACATTTAGTAAATAATTAAAAAATAATAATATGTCAGGGGGTCAAAGGGTGTAGGTGGAGAGAGCGTCTCTGGGTGTAGGTGAAGAGAGCATCTCTGCATCCGCATCTCTGCATGAATTTTTTCATAGGCAGTAGGTGGAAAGAGTGTCTCCGCATCGGCGTCTCTGCATGAATTTTTGAAAGGGATTAGGTGGAGAGAATGTCTCCATGTCTGCATCTCCACATGAATTTTTTCAAAGGGTGTAGGTGGACAGAGCATCTCCACGTCAGCGTCTCTGCATGAATTTTTTTGAAGGGAGTAGGTGGAGAGAGCATCTCCATGTTGGCATCTCCGCATGAATCTTTTCAAAGGGATTAGGTGGAGAGAGCATCTGTGTCAGCGTCTCCACATGAATTTTTTCAAAGGGTGTAGGTGGACAGACTGTCTCTGCATCGGTGTCTCCACATGAATTTTTTCAAAAGGGAGTAGGTGGAGAGAGTGTCTCCACATTGGTGTCTCCAGATGAATTTTTTCAAAAGGGACTAGGTCCACAAAGTGTGATCCCTCAGTGTGTCTGCTTAATACATTTTAATTATATAAATCTTCTATATAAATATCCAACTGCTGACTGACTGACAGCCACTACATATTTAGACATAGAGAGTATGCATAAGTCATGAAAGCATGTTAGGATAGAATGCATGCATTCTCTATATATCTTCAATAGATTTATTCCTATAGTGCTATAATCAAAAGGATAAGATTTAATGCAATTTGGCATGTCTATTATATATGACTGAATGTATTGTCAGTGCCTTATATAAAATTATATTGTTATATGCAAATTTAGCCATTACAATAACCATAGTGTACTGAATGTCTGTGCCATTTGAATTTTGGTAGGTG
>JBCAUI010415174.1:0-14251 GCA_038406195.1 Haplosyllis anthogorgicola | reverse complement strand
GGGGGGGTGTCCCCCCCCCCCCCCAACGGCCCAAATTTTCTTTGTTTTCATGCGCTTTCCACTAAATTTGGGGCGAAAATAGGGGTGGCGCCCCCGCCCCCAACGGGAAATCCTGGATCCACCCCTGAAAACACACGAAAATTATGTTAGCAGCTGGCATTGCACAGATGTCTTGAAACAGAGTTTATCTACACAGCTGAATCTTTATGACTGATCTGTACGGATGTCATTTGAAATACAGAATCCATAATAAGCACTTTATATTTTCCCTATTGTATATTATAATAGATACAAAGGAAAAACTAAACCTGAACAAGTGCTCGCTCTAAAAGCAAAAATATCATTTCCATTGGAAATCAACCTAACAGTCTACCTTTGTACAAGTATGATACATATAATTTGAATACCAATTTGGAAGAAGGGATAAAATGCACTTTTGGGGTAAATTTTACCAAAAACAAACAACTCCCCCAAAACCCCCTCAAAACCCAAGCCACCCCCAAAAAACCCAGAAATTTTAAAGACACAAAACATTTTCTAAAATTATTATTTCATATTTACCATTTAGTTATATAATCATACTTTTGAAAAGGAAAATGCTTTGTGTTATATTGTTAGAATTTTAAAATTTGAAGAAAAAATTGACAATTTTGAAAGGAGACAGCCTTTTGGCCACATGTCTATCGAATGGCCCACCCCCTCTACCACCCTACCCCCATGATCACCCCATCCCCACCCCACCCCACTGAAGTGGGATGATCAAAATAAATATGTATGTTTGCACAATACCCTCCCCCCGGCACTATCCTGTTGTCTTTCATACTCGTTCACCTTTCTTTTGCTAAATCTTCTACGGAGTGAACACTTTTTGCGCACAGTGTATTCACGAAATCTCGCCGACTTCCGCTTTAACAAGTGCAGACAATGACGGGTGCCATTAGATGCAAAACTGTTGAAATCGACCAAAACTGTGATTGTATTGTCAACATTCGGGCAGATAACGATCACTAGGTATGGTTTCCAGCTTTATTAGATAATGTAGAACAATTTAGACAAAAAATTTACAGAAAACAGACAGCAATGGAGTTAGTTTAATAGTGCAAAATTCTGTTTCGCTTTAGGTCAAAACGCGCAAACAACGACGGTAGCACTTGTTAGTCGTCAGTCGCGAGTATTACAAACGTCGGAAAATAAAAACCATGGTTAAATAATGATTATTTGCGTTTTCCTTTGCCTGATGAGTGTTGCTTGCCTTTTTTGCAACAACATTAATGAATTTCTCCACTAGGGTTGAAACAGTAAAATTGTTATATGATGCAACTCTTTCGATTTTCTTTATCGAGTAGATTGATTTTTAATCTGCCACAATGGTCGATGAAACAATAGGCTATCCCGTCAAATTGCTGGAAAACCTCTCAAAGTTGAAAGATCAGGAAACTGGATGCGATGTGGAGTTAGTAAGTAATGTGAGTATCGAATGTGTGCAGATGTTCACTGCATAAACGATGACGAAATATAACCCATTTTATGACAGTTTTTTTTGTCCAACATAATGGGATTTTGCTCAGTTTTTCAGTACATCATCAATAGCAGCAACTCGTACTAAACCAGACTATTAGTTTGTGAATGGCACCCATGAAACCAATTTTATCACGATAACTATCCCGATTCTAGATTCTAGTGAGAAGTACACGTCTCTAAAACAGCAGAGAACTGATTTTCATACTAATTTTTCTGTTATCTTGGACACCCTTTCATGTAAAATTCGTTTTTACTGCCCGAGGAACAGGTAGCTGGGTGATGAGTTTGTGTTATTTTGACGCAATCCGGACACTTGGCGACTTGCCAAGTGCCTGTACATTATGACGTCACTAGCGACGTCATTTGATTTGGGGTCATGATAACAAGCGTTGCATTGTATGTAAAGGTTGCAGTTACTCTCAGAGTAACCTCTTTAATTTACATCAGTGTTGCCTCGACGGTGCAGGCACGCCGGTTTCCCTGTGGAAATGCCCTCCAGAAATGGAGGAAGGGGTCCAAGGTGACGCCCCAATTTCTTTGTTCAACATTGTTCAACCGTTCATGGCTTTGTGAAGCTATTGAAACTTTTATATTTGATTTTGAGCATGTTTGTATTCAAAATTGCTGCATTGAATTGATTTTAATATTTAAATGGTTCATCATGATGACCCTCGTTGCAATGAAAATGTCCCCCAAAATACAGGTGTGAAGGACAAATTGCCCCTCATTTTTGGCTTATTTGGCATATATGCCTAAGAGCCTATAGAATCATGAAGTGTCTGTCGTCGTCATCCGTCGTCACTCTGCATTGCTGTTGTCGTCGTCTGTGCACAGTCACCCTGAGCACACTATTGATCATAGAGACTTCATATCTTACACACACATGTACCTATGCCCCATCGCAAAGCCTAGCAAAAATTATGTTGCTGTGACCATTATTCTCAAATTGGCAGCCATATTTGTACTTTTCTTTGAACCTTATTCCTTGACACACAGTTAAAGGTACAGACTTCATAATGTGCAGTCATATGTATCTACATACCCTCTTTATTTCCTGTAAACATTATATTGACGCCACTTATATTTCTAGTTTGGCAGCCGTATTTGTACTTTTTTCATTGATCACATTGGAGATTTGATCCTAGACACTTTGTATCCTTGTGATATTGTTACCTAAATTGTCTAAGTATTTTAATAATGCCAAATGAGCTCAGGTCCACCTGGACCTATTTTTAAAATGTAGCGACAACACTGTTACATTAATTGATTTTACTTGACTTACTTAATACTCTTCAATCAATTACGTTACTTTGCAGGATGGAACGTCATTTGTGGTGCACAGAATAATTCTAGCTGCATGTTCAAGTCACCTGAAGAGCACACTGTATAAACAACATCAAAAACGAAAATTTGTTCTACATGGTGAGAAAAGACATTTGATACTAGACAAAGTCTAAAAAAATACACGAAAATACCGGTGCTTTATGATACTGAGAGACAATTTGTCTCCTACACTCAACTTAAAGGGCGTTTTCATCACAGTAAAGGACACCACAACAAGATGCGTGCATTTAAATTGCCAAAATAGATTCCAAGCTGACATTTTCAGGTTAAATATTCTCGAAATCTAAAGTAGAAGTGTCAGCAGACTCGCAAAATGAACGGCTGTTAAAACGACATCTTATGTAAAACTTTGTACGTTTTCAGTGACACCCTGTCTTTATTTTTGGCGAATATTTCCAATTTTTCTTGCAAGAAACCTGCGTTGGACATCAGACATAATGGCTTTCAACGATATATTCAAAATGTTAAGTGAATATATTTATATTTTAGATATAGACAGCACCGGACTTGAAGCAGTGGTGAACTATTGTTACAGCGGAAAAGTGGATTTTACATCGACCAATAAAAACGCAATTAAGAAAAAATTACTTCCCGGTAAGTTAGCTTGTGAACTTTAACCTCGAAGGTCAAGGGTTTAGAATTAGGATCAGGGTCCTAATCAGAATCTTAGAAAGCTTAAGCTTATTAGTGTTACATTATCACAAATAGACGAAATCAACTCACGGCCAACTTAATGTTACATCATCACAAATAGACGAAATCAATTCACGGCCAACACAGTGCGACGTCTTTGAGTGATTACATGTATTTACATGGAGTGGATAATTAATCATTTCAGCATTTGAAAGTCTTGGTATTAGTGATGCATCAGACCTCTGCAAGCAACGGTTAAATGTCAAAGAAGTCAAAGAAGCCAAACAAATTAAGAGTGAAGTTAGAACACCGGCAAAAAGGAAAAGGGGAAACGTTGCCGACGTAAGTACAAATGAACGTCATGTAGTTTTCAAACCTGTTATTCTGGGGTCACATACTGCAGTTTTCCATATTTGCTTCTGCGAAAGATAAAACCGAAAGAACTAAAACCAACAGTACATAAACAGCATTCGTAAACCTCACAGAAATTGTAGAAAAATTTGAAGATATATTGAAAATATTTAAGTTATACCTCGAAAGAACCATTCAATTTTGTCTGGAAGGCAAGCTGATAAGGTTGTTAATGTACAGAGCTTTGTGAGAGAGTAAGGACACATGAAATGCCACTTTTCCAGTTTTGACCGGAATCCCGGGTTTTTAGACGTCGGAAATTGTATCTTTTATATTTATTTGTGATAAAATGGATCAATTTGTGAGGCTTATGCCTGGGATGCTAATATCTTTTTCATACTCCAGTTTTTTCTCACAGTGTTTAGTAGCACCACAGGCGGATAATATAATTGTTTTTGGCATGGTAGCATGAAATTTGGAAATGAAGGGCACCTAAAACGGTACAGAACGATTTTTATGTATCCTTGTGAAATCTACAGTGTGGTTTCTCCAATAAAAATTGTCGTTTTCAATATTAGGAACCGGAAACAGAGGTTACAGATGATTTAGCATTTGTGGATGATGAAATGGATAAGGACTTTGTTCCATCACCAGGCAAGAGACGCAGTTCGCCAAGACGCCCTGTGAAAACAGAAGCTGCAAGCCCTAAAATTTCAACAGGTACTGCCACATGAAAAATATATATATACATATACAGTATATTGAACGGGCATCCACTTGAAAGGGCACGCCAGTTTTACGGGCAGTTTACCTTCAGTCAATTTTACTTTATCTAGTACATTTACCATCCACTTGACGGATCACTCAAGTTATACGGGCGGTTTGAATGTGAATTTAGGGTGCCCTTTCAAAAAGAGTCTTACTGTAATTACAGTAACTTATCACAACACTTGCTGTAGTGGTTACACTCGTCTGAGCTCAATTGTTAACCGCTTAGCTGGTGTTCCTCTAAATGTCATTCAAGTGACAAAAGCCTAAACTCTTATATAAAATGCTGTCAATTGTTAGCAATTTACGAATGGAGCAAACAAGAAGTGACTGGTTGTTCATCAAAATATGGCTAGTTGTTCGTGCTTTATATTTTTAACTGCACAAAGATTATGAAAGGCACCAATTTAAATGAGTAAAATTACTGTCCAATGCCCTTGTTTGGGACTTGTTCATAAAACAGTTGTTCGTTTGAAGGAGCAGATCCAACTGTTCATTCCAACTTTGTCAAGTCAAGTTGTGTATTCACTCGAACAAGTCTTGTTCACCACGAAAGCAATGATGATGATGAACAAAATAGAAAATATCATTGATAGAAATTCGTGTACATGTATGTTATTCACTTTCCAGTTAAGGTTATCACAGAATATACTGAGGAGGCAGAGAAAAGTGAAATTAATGTCGACGATTTCATTGAAAAACAAGACAATGGAAAACACAGGTTAGTGAAATATAGTGGAACATTTTTTTTATGTAAACTAAAAGCAGTGTAAAAACTTGATAATTGGAAACAAAGATATGTATACATGTAAACATGTGATTGTACAGGGTTATTAGAATTATCAAACACTAATGCAGTGGAACTTCTTTGAACAACCAACCTCTCTTTGCAAGACCATCAGACTTTAGATGTAACACATTGAATTACACAGAAAATAACTCTCCTTTGCAAGACCACCACTCCTTTGACGACCAAAATTGGAGGGTCGCCCAAAGAAAGGTCTACTGTAGGTATATTGTTTCTTTACATGCGTTTTGTGCTTAATATTTTACAGATGTGTAAAGTGTGACAGTGAATTTCCAAAGATAAAAAGTGCAAGGCACCACGTGCGATACATATGTGGCTTCACCGAGAAGAAATATGCATGCCAAATATGTGGAAAGGGCTTTGCTGTTATGCGGTAAGTGAAGGTAGAATATCAGTAAATGTTCTAAGCAAATAGCAGTGCTCATGTTTTGGACAAACTGTGAATGTTGTACAAATGGTTTGAAAGTTTAACACAAAAGACAAACTGTATCTGGCATTAAAGATGATGCAAGATATCAATAGAAAAAAATTCCACTGTTTGTCCTGCAGTGCTATCTTTCAGCAGCATCTTAATCGCACAATTTGTGTTACTTAATCTAAGGTATGTGACAGATCATGAACGAAGATCACACGGTCACCACAGAAAGCGAGATGGTAATACTACACCTGCCAACGTTTCGGAAGACACCGCAGGAGAAAGACTGGAATGTCGATTGTGTTACACATTGTTTGTAACAAAAGAGTAAGTGACAAAGCATGGTATTACAGTGATAGAGTAGGAGGAATGTCCAACACTGTGCCTATAATTTCTTTTTTTATTTTTCAAAGTATTATTGGCCCTGCTGACCCGTGTTGTTGTATGTGCTTCTGGTATCTAACCAATTTTGAATGTTCTCTGTTAGGAAGCGTGAGGTTACAGCCTCCAGTTTTACATATGCAGAAAATGTTTGAACCAGTTATTTCTTATTGTAAAATAGAATAAACGCAAATTATCTTGAATAATAAAAAACCCCCGAATTTATTTAAACATAAGAGTGTTTTTCATGTGTATGCATACAATAAACCACCAGCATTTGACCATTTTAGAAGCATTGCTTCCCATCTAAGAGAAGGCCATAACTTAGATAAGCCAACACTGAAACGAATCCTTGAGGAACTGGGTCCAGAAGATGTCATGGTGCCTCCACCTAGTGAAGTAACAGAGAGTGACATAGTGCCATCAGATGCTTTTGCTGTAAGAAAACGGAAGCAACCTGTGCGTGCCATGGTGTTAGACAAGAATAGACGATATGGATGCCCATACTGCGAAGCACGATTTGCAGTGAAGAGGTATAGTGTTTCTGCTGTCTCCTATCTATGCACCAAACACATGAAAATTATGTTTGTAATGTCCCACAAATTGTTAGATTATGCTTCTGTTGTTATGCAGCCTGTTCATTTGAAGGGAGAGAACGAAAAGATAAATGTGCTGCAAAATAATGAGGCCTGGATAAAATGTCCTGCAAATCTGAAAAGGTGAAAAAAAAAAAGAATGTAGATAATCAAATTGAGTTTGTACTGCAATTCTATGTGTCAAAAGTTGTTATTGTGTATCCAAAAATTACAATACTTGTTATGTGTATTGCTACAAGTTTTGATTTGAACACCTTTGAAATTGAATTACATTCTGATCCCTGTTAGGTACTTAAATGATCATACCAGAAGAGTTCATGGTATAACGAACAAAGGAGGCAAAATCGAGGAGATAGATGCTAAATCGCAAAATTCATCGGGTGAGTTTAAAAAAGTGGCCTGAGTGGAATAAAACTGTAAAGCTGCATTTGAAAATATAACAAGATTCTAAATATGCTATATAAATATAATGAACTTGAACTTGAGTTACACAAACAAAATTTGTGTAAATAGAATAAAAAACATGCATTACATGTAAAAATATTAAATCTGAAATATCCCCCCATTTGTGTATCTTGCCTATAAAAAGTGCTATTGGTACACAGTGTTCGAAATAAGTGTTAAAACCAGTCGGACCGAAAGGCAGTTGGTCACCTCAAATACATCATTTGTACTATTATTTTGATTGTAAAATTGTCTGACAGATCAGTCAGACCGAAGCAATTTCAGGCAGTCATTAGCTGCCGGACTTGTCTTAGAACACTGGGTACATCTCATGTGTCCATCTAATGAATTTTATATTTTGGTTTTAGTATTAGTAGCAAGTGAACATGTAAAAGATGATGGTACATACATGTGTCCCGACTGTGGTTCTCGTCTAGAGACAACAGAAAAGTTTGATGAGCATAGAGGTAATGAAAAGTGCCAACTTGCTGTTGTCAATGTGTCCGTGTTTTATATATTAGTTTGTATTGCTTAGAAAATCGTTGCTGTTTTGGTTTAACCATATGCACATAAATTTCTTTTTGTTGGTGTTCTGACTTCATTTTTGTGCGTGCATCGTTTAACTGAACATAACATATGTATTTATTGTTAATTTTTGTAGGCATCGACACAATCAGTCAAATGTTCGAGTGCCCCTGTGAAAGTTGCAATGAAACCTTTAACTGCATGACTGTCTGGGAGCAGCATCAGTTGTGGTTTCACGATTCCAACCAGAAGTACCAGTGTGTCAAATGTGGACTCCTGTTTACACGAGCTATCAAAGACCACGTCAGGGTCAGTGTATCAAGTTTATACAGTAGAATCTGTCTTCAGCAGCATTTGGCTTTCATGTATACATGTATACAGTAGTTTTCCCTGACATGAATCCTTCACATTCAGATTTATTTTATTTGCCTTGAACGGTATTGCGGCCTTTTGTGGAATTCTGGTCATCCAAAAGTTGTTTGGCACTCAAGATAGGTTCTACTGTACTGTACTTTCGACTTTTGTTACATAACAATGTAAGCAGATTCTGAATAAAAGTACTTTACACAGTGTCACAGATGCATAAATCATAGATGTATTTCATCGTTCAATTCTTGTCTTTTAGCAATGTGAACTAGAACCGAACGGTTTTGGGTGCAAGAAATGTGAAGTGAACTTCAAAACCTTGAAGCTTCGTAGTAATCACTGTTGTAAAAATTCTGCAAAGCCAATCTTGGTAAGAATTTATTTTGTAAATACACTTTTCAACAATTAATATAAAATAACTTAGCTTCACAATAAACCATAAGTGTCCAACTTAAAAGAAGATACAGCAGATGTTATATGCAATTATGTATCCTCACCTAAAGTTCTTTTATTTTCCTACAGGCCTCCATAAAACCTGCTATGACCTATAAATATACATGTGGTAAATGTGGTATAGGCTTTCAAAAGTTAGCGGATTCGATAAAACACAGGTACAGGAATAAGTGCAAGCAACCAGTTAAACCAGGAGATAAGCCCGTCTTTAGATGCTACAACGTGGGATGTAAAAAGATATTTCATCACAGGAAAACTTACAAGAAACACAGAAGGTATTATCTTCTTACACGTACAACTACACGTAGTTTTCCAAGGTTTTGTAGCGTCATTTTAGGTTTTAATACCACAGTTTTTCTAATTAAGCCATTGGCAAGTAGTAGCACTGGCTTTCTGTTTTGCTCTGAGAAATGTGTGAACTTCTAGAAACAGTGTCCTATTTCATTGGGTGATGGAAAGCAGAACTTACTGCCTTGCACCGGCCTCTGAAAACTCAGACTGTCTTGTTTCAGTAGTAATTTCATGTAAAGTTTTAACGCCACAGTTTAAATGAAATAGGACAACACTTTTTACTGTGCTTGGTGCTGATTAAAAGGTATTTGTAATGAGAAACAAAACTAAATTATTTTTTGCAGTGTGTGTTCGAAAGCTGAAAGTGTCATGTGTGACATATGCGGTCAGGTTGTGAAAGTTAACAGAGTAGGTACTTTTAATATAATTAAAAGGTTATTTACACGTGGAAGTAATGTAATTCAGTCACTAATCTGTCTTATCAATGTTAAATCTAAGATTAAATGTTTAACAGGAAAAAATTCAATATCTGAATTCTGATTTAATAAGTGCATTGTCAAATTGTTATGTTTATCATCAAAAACTCTAAAATTTGCTTGTAAGATGTAAATTATTATCTTGGTTCCAGCCAGATAAACCTTACAAATACTTTCATTAGCCAGGGAAATGACCGTTTAGACCGAAGAGTGGCAACCCTGTTGTTGTATTGACAGATAAAAATCAATTATTACGGGAAATGCCCCTAATTAAAATTCTCAAAACTGGTACCCAATTTTGCCAAGATTTTCAAAGAGACGGTATAAAGAGCGATTACGACACGGATTGTTTAATTTTTTCATTGTGTAAATTTTTTACATTGGCACGAAACATAATACAGTAAAATTACTTTTGGCCTTACCATAAATTTAATGTTCTAACTTTGTATTTGTTCTTAATCCCATTGTAGATATCGGCGCACAAAAAAACGCACAATGAATACAAGTGTGATGCTTGCTACAAAACTTACAAATCAGAAGAGGCATATAAGTCACACAAAGGCAACGGATGGTAAGTTATGCATAATAGATATTATTTATTTGTGAATATGCGTTCATATATTTTGCATTGGCTAAATGTCATGTTCCACATTGATACGAAACATCGGTATTTTTAGTTCGACTTGCAGTGTTCGAAACAAGGCCAGTCCGTCGGACAATGAATGGTTAAAATTGCTTTGGTCTGACTGATTTTGAAATATGTCAGACAATTTTACAATTAAAGTAATAGTACAAATGATGCATTTTTAGTGACCGACCATCGTTCGGACTGAATAGTTTCAAAAATTATTTCGAACACTGCCGGCTTTCAGAATGCAAATGTGCAATTGGCCACACCACCCAACACTGAGGTATATTGCAGTGTAGGAGGTGGGTGCAGTATGTTACATGTCAGATTGTCCACTGGACCATTAGATGTTGTCGGTGAATTGTATTTATTCGTACAGAATCAATTTACTGTAGCGTGTGAAGGCGTAGTTGAGATACATAATCACACGGCATGATCAGGGTCGTTTCCATTGGAAATGACTTATGCTCAGAATGGTGGAAACCATGTACAGCCATGGTCAGAAGTTCCGACTTTGACTTTCGAACCATAGAAAAGACTGAACATGCTTCAGGCCATTCGGCGTATAAGTCAAACGCCCCTCCCCCACCCCGAAATTCCAACTTTATCTTTCTTTGACGTTTCGTTTTTTCATTGTTACAGTTTTCAGTGTGAGTTATGCGGAGATGTCAGTCCATGTCAGGGATTACTCCGATCTCACATGGTCTTCCACGGTGGTAACAAGCAACACACGTGTATTTGTGGACTCAAATTCAAGTAAGTAGTGTATCATTTTACTGTGTCCGGTAATATTCTTTATGACCGCTGATTTACATAAATTATAATTTAGTTCAATAATCGAGGCCTTTAAAGTGATAATAAAAAATGTTCAATTTTAATGAAAGCTAATTTTAAACATTTGGAATCAAAAGGATCTTTTCTATTTGCAGAAATATAGCTGTAATGCAAAAACATAAGGCAAAATGTACCGCATCTGAAGAAACAAGCAGGCTGTACCAATGTCTAGAATGTGGTGCCCAGTTCAAAACGATGTCGTCGATGAAGGTAGCAGGAATATGTATTACATAAAAATACATAAAATATGACATGAAACAGATGAGTAGCACCTGTTCTTGAGAGACATCATGCCCTTTTTGGCAGTATCATCATACTCGGAACCCATTCATCTTGTCTATCTTGCACGGCACACCTACTTTGTACGACATTCTTGTAATAGATTAGGGGGCCTCTCAAGACGTAATTGACTGTACGTGGGATAGGAAAGAATTAGATGAAGACTTCTTCAAAACTGTTCTGATGGTGTCTCAAATTGTAGATGCGAGCCTTGAACTAAATATGGTCTTAAGCAGAAGTTTCTTTCCCAAGGCAATCAACCCAGTTCCCATTCAGTATTACGACGATCTTTTTTTTCGTTTTTGTGTTACAGTCGCACACGTTTCTGCATTCGGATCCGTCCAAGTATCAGTGCACCGTGTGTCAGCGCTGCTTTGGAACAGCATCGGCATACTACTCGCACAAACGTAACATGCATAAAGAGCTCACACACGAGTGCCCCATCTGTAAGAAGGTACGCATTGTACAAAGTTATTGAATTGTTCTCTACTTGTGTATGTGATAGAAATATGTCATAGATTTTGTGACCATACAATGGATTTGATAAAACTTATTATTAGGCTTTTAAAATTTGATACCAAGTCTTTATTTCCGTTTACAGAATTTCCTCTCTTTGAATAAACTAAACGACCATCACGACAGAGTGCATGAAGGGAAGAAACACAAGTAAGTTAGTTGTAAATATAAAGGGCACTTGCAGATTATGAATATTAAACCAGGTGACTGACAATGCCCCCGAAAGCCACATGAACAGGGATTCCCACTGGTCAGAAAAAAAAATCGGGCAAACTTTCTCTGCGTCTCAGGTTTTTTGAAAGGGACCAAAGAAAAGATTGGAGCGAAGCCGGCACTTCACCACCTTCAGAATTTGATTCCAATTCAAATGTTTTAGGTTCTATGCCATAATTTTAAAGTGCAAGTATTTGATTTATTTTTTGAAAAGCTTACAGATTAGTGCTGGTAAAAGTATAATATTCATTTCATTCTGTTCGTTTATTTATTTTGAAATCAGATCTCACGTGAAAATGTTTACTTGGTCCTTTCAATAGAGTCTTTTCAATAGAGGAAATAGCCATTAGTTTGGCAGGAGTCAGCGAATTTTGACCTGACTCACAAGTGGAGACGCAGATTACTCAAAACAGGATGTCAAAAATCACAGATCTGGTGGTGAAGTTAAAATTATAGAGAGTAACTATTTGAAGCGAAAATGCGTTGCTGAGAACGTCCAACTACATGTAGCTGTTGACTGTATCTGCCGTTGATACTTTTTCAGGTTTGAATGTGACAAGTGCGGTGCTCATTTCCATGGTGAATACAAGTACGGAAAGCATATGAAAGAGATGCATGGGGAGGCGTAAGTTTCAATTATGCAGATATTATCAGCTAAACTTTCTTGGACTCGATTTGAGTTAGAGCACTGAACGTCTTTTTGTGGCTGTACAATGCCGATACCTGTGTGTGCAATGCAAGTAATACAGATTTTTGTAATTGTTTATTGTTGATAGTTTTTCAAATGCTTGTTTCAGAATATTTAAGTGTCCTAATTGCAATCAGGGATTTGGGTACAAATCACACCGCAAAGACCATGTTGGTAAGAAGCGTACAAATTACAAAAGTTAAGAATAACTTTTCATGTTCAGTTAGAGTAAGATTTAGATTTAACGAGAAAATAGACGTGAAGTAGAGATAGTAATAAGGGACACCCTTGAATTCTGTTAGTCCCACAGATGTTCAAATAAAATAATTAAAATGTTATCCCCATTGCTCCTCTCAAAATGATACTTACTGTGTAAATCTTTCAGATCGTTGTTTGGGAAGGATGAAAATGGTTCAGTGCACCATTTGCAACAAAACCATGCAGAGGACCACATACAGGGAACACATGAAAATGCACACAACACCAAAGCGGTAGGTCCACAGCTGTGAAACTTAAATTTTATGTACCTGTAACTGTAATATGGGTCAGTCATCTTTCCATAACAATTAGTTGGCTTTGGCAGGTTGTAAGCAAGCCTCAGGTGACATATTGGCTACTTAAAATTGGTGACCGAATGAATGAACGCAGACTTGAACTCAACTGAATTTATACTGATAGGTAGCTACCAAATGGTAAACCAGTGTGCAATAAACTTAAATTTCATGCCAGCTTGAATGTTAATAAATGGTAACCCATTGTTAAAAAATGATATGTTAAATATGTTCAGTAATGATAACCCCCTTACTTTATCAACATAATACAGGTATGTGATTTTATTTTAGATTTATTTGTTCCAAGTGCGGAAGAGGCTTTGATCACAAGTGGCTAGTAACCAACCACGCATGCAAAGATGCTGGTATTTATCACTGCAACATATGTGGACAGGTAAGGCCTATGTTAACATCTGTGATGCCTCCATTTTCAATCATTTGACTTACATTGTGAGTACGGCAACGAGTAAGTGCGGCAATCAGAAAAAATATAAATTGAAGTTGAACCCGAAATAGCCAAAACTGTTCATGAAGTTTACATTTTTAGCACAGCTGAAAGCCTTCAGCTGTGCTATGCCAATCGATATATAGTTGTAGTTGTAGTTGTGATTGTTGGCATGGGCGTGGGCGTGGTAAACACTTGTCGCTACGAGCTTTCAAACCATATAAATGATGTATTCTGACATAACAGTTGCGTCACTACGAGCTTTCAAACCATATAAATCATGTATTCAGACATCACAGTTGCGTCGGGCATCTCGAAACACGTTGGTTTGATGGGTCACACACCTATGGAAGTATGGGGTTGTAACCCCTCGTTAGAATCGTCTGGACAAAAGAATGTCTGTTCTGAAGGTTTGAAGAAAATCCATGCATATTTGATTGAGTTCTATAACGTTGAGAACAGACATTCTTTTGTCCAGACAATTCTAACGAGGGGTCACAACCCCATGTTGCATAAAGTTTTTTTTTAGAAATTTGAAATTGCACTTTTTGTTAAATAACTCAATGAATAATGGATTTCCTTCAAACCTTCATAACAGATGTTCTTTTGTCCAGACGATTCTAATGAGGGGTCACAAACCGATACTTACATCGAAACTACTCATGTCAAGATTTTCCTCAAATGGAAAAAGTGAAATTTCTCGCTTATTTTTTAACAAAACATAG